>PISX010004097.1:0-16760 GCA_004024625.1 Mellivora capensis | reverse complement strand
GCACTGGATTTCTTTAGTCAACAAGTTTCTGGTTTAGTGACTTTCTGCAATGATAGCCATAACTTTCTTGATCATGGCAAAGACTTATTTTGTGGGTTAAGACTTGTTCCTGTAAGTTCTTTTTTTTTTTTTTAAAGATTTTATTTATTTATATGACAGAGAGAGAGATCACAAGTAGGCAGAGAGGCAGGCAGGTGGGGGGGGGAAGCAGGCTCCCTGCTGAGCAGAGAGCAGGATGCAGGGCTCCATCCCAGGACCCTGGGATCAGGACCTGAGCCAAAGGCAGAGACTTAACCCATTGAGCCACCCAGGTGCCCGGTTCCTGTAAGTTCTAAGGGACCCTTCTCCTATAGCCCTTCAAGTAATTTTGTAAGCCACATAATACCTGGCAATAACTCCTTTTCCGCTTAACTTAGCTAGCATGGGTTCTGTTGTCTGCAGTTATACTCCACTCATGCCAGAAAGGTGAGCTGTAAAGCTGAAACGTAGTTAAAGGGAGGTCATTCTAATTATTGAAATGACGGGCCCTGGAATCCAAGCTGGAGAGGGCTAACAGGTTGGAAGAAAGTAGAATTCAATAATAGGGTTCTAGTGAGGTCAAAGAACAGTATTCTCTGCTACAGGACTTCCATTTATCCTATTTGCTTGTCACCTCTTAAACTTCCCTATGTCCTCCAAACCCTTGCTCTCTCTTGTTTTCTCAGTACTTTGAACCTAGCCACAATTTTTAGCGTTGATCACACTTGTAGTTAGTTAAGACAAGTAAAGCTTTTAGGTTAATGCATGGCAAATAAACACTGATGTACTAGCTGTTGTTATCAGAGGTCTTGGAGAACCTTCAGGATTATTGATTGTAACAATAGTGTGGGATACAGTACTGGCCATGGGGTCTAGTGCCAACATGGTTAACTATAAGCAGCCTTTGTCAAGTCACTTGACCTCTGTTAGCCTCATTTTCAGTTAAATAACATGCTAAATGAACTTCATAATACCTTTTCAGCTTTCACGTTTTATGAGGCCATTTTTGTGTGTGGTGTGTTTTTGTTTTGTTTTGTTTTGTTTTGTTTCATTTTACTATTTTTTCTCTTTCCTGATTTTGGACATTTTCTTAATTGATCCATGACTGAAGCTCAAAAAGGAAGAATCATCTATCTAAGATAGTCATTCTACTAATTTGGTGGGAAGGAGGAAGTTTCAGTTTTCCACTTTCTGATCTGACGAATATATTGGGTGGAACTAATTTCCTCTGCATTCTTTAGGGCAGAATGCTTTCTCCCTTCTTTCTTTACCTGTGTTTAGCACATAGTGAGGCTCTATTCACTCATTCAAAAAGAAAAAAAAGAACAACAACAACTTTGAGTACCTACTGTATACCAGACACTGGGAAGAGAAAACCAAGTAAGAAATGGTCCTTGGTTGCATGTTTGGATGAATGAATCCAGACCCAGCTCATCATTACCTCCTCCATGAATGATGCCCTTCTGATGATGACTCCTCATTGGAATCTCTAATGTTGGGACTTAGTTTGTATTAGAAATTATTATAAGATTTAGGTGTGTATTGCATATTCTTTTTGAGGCAGTGTAGAATAGTGGTTGAGAATGCAGGCTCTGGAGTCATTATTCTGTCTTTGTTGATACCCCAGTATTTTTACTTTTCAGCGGATTCTCTCAATTCTTATACACAGGTTAAAGGTAAATTAGAATTCCTTTAACTCTCAGGGTTTTATCTAGTTAGTATTGTTCTGTAGCAACCACAACAAATCTAAATCCAAAGAAACTTAAAAACAACAAAAAAATCATGGCCAGATCAGTAAGGTGACACATGAAGTTCCAAAGGTGCTTTAAGTATCTTACTGATTTAATAATTGTTCTATGGACTTCTCGTTGCTTGAGAGAAGAGAGAACAGGGTTTTTTTGATGGTTTTTTTCTTTTTTCAGTTGCATGCACATTAAAAACAGCTTTTAAACAATCACAAAATTGTGGAGGTACAGTACAAGTAACATTTTTTAATGAATTATTTGAGAGTTAAGTTGCTGACTGGATGCCCCATCATCCCTGAATACTTTAGTTTTCCTATAAACAAGGACATTCTCTTATATAACCACAATTTAACTACTATAATCAGAAAGTTAATACTGTATTACTACCTCTACTCTCCAGGCCCTGCTTCTCATTCTTGGCACTGATTCATTATTCTGGACAGCCCAATATGTGGATGTCATCATTACCCTGCTCCTTTCCACACTGGGTTACTCTTTTTTTTTTTTTTTTTTTTTTTTTTTTAAAAAAAAAAAAGATTTGATGGAAAGGGAGACAGCCAGAGAGGGAACACAAGTGGGGGTGTGGGAGAGGGAGAAGCAGGCTTCCCATAGAGCTGAGAGCCTGGCGCTGGGCTTGATCCCAAGACTTGAGCCAAGACTTGAGCTGAAGACAAACACTAAAGACTGAGCCACCCAGGTTCCCCGCTGAGTTGCTCTTCTTTGCAAATTTCCTCCTCACCTGACATAGGCCCTGCCCCCACTCTGGGCCACCATTCCTCTGCTACACCTCTCATTCCCACAGTGTTATTTTTCTTGCTCTGTCTCTTGCTTTGGGAAGTGGGTGGCTAGTAATTGGGTCCATGTTGCATTCCTACATATTCTATTATTGTTTAAAACATTCAAGGAAAATGAAGAACTTACGGAAGATATTCTGTTTCTAGAATTATTGCAAAGCAGCTCCAAGTGATGTACCTTGATCTTTATCAGTTTACTTGCTCTTTGACGTCTACAGATGTGGTCCTATTTGACTGGGCTATATGTATCTCAATGTTTGTTTTTTAAAAAGATTTTACTTATTTATTTTACAGAGAGAGAGATCACAAGTAGGCAGAGCAGCAGTCAGAGAGAGAGAGGGGAAGCAGGCTCCCCACTGAGCAGATAGCCTGATGTGGAGTTCAATCTCAGGACCCTGGATCATGACCTGAGCTGAAGGCAGAGGCTTAATCCACTGAGCCACCCAGGCGCCCCTCAAATAAATAAATCTTAAAAAAATAAAAAACAACCTCGGATTAACTGAGGAGCTTTTGAATAACCACCATCAAACTCTAGTTTCTTTCTTACTCCCCCCCCCCCCACTAAGATTTTAGTTATTTGAAAGAGTGAGAGAGAAAGCAAGAGCATGAGTACACATACAGGGAGAGGGAGAGAGAGAAGCAGACTCTCCACTTAGCAGGGAGCCTGGTTCCGGCCTTGATCCCAGGACCTGGGATCATGATCTGAGCTGAAGGCAGACATTTAACCAACTGAGCCACCCAGGTGCCCCCAGAACTCTAGGTTTCCACAGAATGTAATTTGAAAGAAAATTTTAAGTTCCATTTTTTTAAAATGGTGATCCTCTGCTTTTGTGAAATTGTAAACCTGTTACTGTTATGTTTCAGGATTTCCCTCAGTAATGTATACTGCTTTCTTTCCTGAAGAATTGCACAGGGTTTCTCAGGGTAGTATTCTATAGAAGGAGCCAATAGGAGAGCTTTAAGTTACATGGTCATATACTTAACACAGCAGAAATCTGTAAGAATCAACTTAAGATTTTTTCTACTTTTATCGCTCTTCCCATGACCTTTGTGTAGAAGGAACAGGTGATCAACTAAGACGTTTGAGCTCAATTTAGGTGTTCTAACTGCTGATGCCTGTATGGATTCTATACCTCACTGTATGGATTCTGTACTTCACTAGTGTTCCCAGAGCTGGAGGAATTAAGGTCTCTTGATAGAGCCACTGGTCTCAGGTCAATAACCTTTATTCTAGGATGTGAGGTGAGAAATGCTAGTCAGAGGGGGGGAAAGATTGGAGATGAGCCTGCATAGCTGGGAAGTGGAAGAAGCAGGATCTAACCAGGCTGTGATACATGGATTTAACCTGTTTATCAGCCATTTCTCAAGAACTGAGAAATCTGGGGCGCCTGGGTGGCTCAGTGGGTTAAAGCCTCTGCCTTCAGCTCGGGGCATGATCTCAGGGTCCTGAGGTGGAGCCCCGCGTCTGGCTCTCTGCTCAGCAGGGAGCCTGCTTCTCCCTCTCTCTCTGCTTGCCTCTCTGCCTACTTGTGATCTCTGCCTGTCAAATAAATAAATAAAATCTTAAAAAAAAAAAAAAGAACTGAGAAATCTGCCTCCATTCTAGTTTCTATTAGTAAAGTAATAAAAACCACCTGTGGCTGATAGAAGCAAAAAAGCACAAGTTTATTGTACGGATATGAAGTTGTCTTACAGAACTCAAGGAGAAGGATGTAGGAACCTGGGGATGACACTAGGACCAGGGTTTGGAAGACTGATAGGATTTTTGCTCATTTTTGTTTTAAGTGAGGCCGTTCAATTAATGGATGGTCATGTAGATCAGGAAGACTTTGCAAAACTAGAACCCGAAGTCGTCACATGAAAGTCAGGGGTTTGAGGAGAGAAGAAAGTATTTGGTTATAAAAATCTAAGGAAAACAGAGTTTCAAGTCTTATTGTCAGGAAGTGTATTTGGGAGGAAAAAGAGATCTGAGGGCAGTAGCATTAGATTTATCTCTATGTAGCAATGATTTATCCAGCAGAGTAAAGTGGCATGGTTAAGAGCCACTAGACTGCAAGTTCCCTCTCTGTTTAAAACAGGAGACTGAGCAAGAGTATCCATAAGGTCCCTTCCAACTCCACAGTGGTAAGACTCGCTACTCAGGCAGCATCATCATCATCCAGGAGCTTGTGGAAATGTACCATCTCAGGTACCACTTCAGACTTACTGAATTGCAGTCTGCATGTTAACATGATTCATAAATAGTTAAGTAAATTTGGTGCATCTGAGAATGGATTATTATGTGGGCACTAAAAAAAAGAGGTGTAGGGGCACCTGGGTGGTGCATTTAGTTAAGTGTCCAACTCTTAGTTTCGACACAGGTGGTATTCTTAGGGTCGTGACACTGAGCCCCACATTGGCTCCACGCTCATTGCAGAGTCTGTTTAAGACTGTCTTCTCTCTGTCTCTCCCCCTTGTGTGCCTGCATGCCCTCTCCTCTAAAATTAAATTAAAAAAAGGTGTATGAGCATGTGTATGGATTATTAAAATATGTAAGAAAATGGCTGTTAAATAATGATTAATAATTTCATGATTCCATTTAAAAACCTGTATGTGAAAGGTTTTAAAGAATATAAATAAAATTTAATTATGGATGGTTTTTTCTTTATTATGAATGTATTATTGTCTGAACTTTTAAAATGAGCATGTGTATTTTTAATTTTATAAGGAAAAAGTAAGCTGTTCTCTCTTTTGGAAGTTACTTCAGATTAACACAGCATAGTAGTTCAAAGCAGGGACCATGGTGTCGGCCAGAGTTAGATTCCACTATTTCTTAGTTTTTTGACATAGGCCTAGTTATTTGATCTCTGGAAGCCTTGGTCTTCTCATTTATGTAAGAATACAACCTACAGGGGCACCTGGGTGGCTCAGTAGGTTAAAGCCTCTGCCTTCCGCTCAGGTCATGATCCTGGGGTCCTGGGATCGAGCCCCACATCTGGCTTCTGCTCAGCGGGGAGCCTGCTTCCCCCTCTCTCTCTGCCTGCCTCTCTACCTACTTGTGATCACTGTCAAGTAAATAAATAAAATCTTAAAAAAAAACCCAAAACAACCTACAGCTTGAGAGTTTTGAGGATTAAATGAGATATTGGCTGTCTGGTGCTTAGCACAGTACCTGGACATTCTTGATAAATGTTACCTCTTATTACTATTATTCCCTTTTTAAAAATTCAGTTTCAGGGACGCCTGGGAGGCTCAGTTGGTTAAGCGGCTGCCTTCGGCTCAGGTCATGATCCCAGTGTCCCAAATCAGGCTCCTTGCTCGGCAGGGAGCCTGTTTCTCCCTCTGCCTCTGCTGCTACTCTGCCTGCCTGTGCTCGTGCTCGCTCTCTCTCTCTCTCTCTGACAAATAAATAAATAAAATCTTTAAAATAAATAAATAATTCAGTTTCTCTCTCTCTCTCTCTCTCTCACACACACATACACACACACACACCTCAAAGCCTTCCTTTGACAAAAGAATAGTAACAATGGCGATTAGAAAAACAAAACAAAACAAAACAGACTAATGGCCTTGGGTAAGTATCAATTGGGAAAAAAAGCATCCAAGTTTCCACAACTCCTCATGATGACTGGGCAAAAGAGATGTGGATGAAAGCGCCTGGTGTTAAATCTAATGCCATTATTTTGTAGAGACTAGCAGTGGATTATGTGCACATTTCTTCTTTAATGCAGATGTTTTTTGCATGTTGTTTGTCTTATTTCTTTGTGATAGGACACTTGAATTAGCTTCAGCAGAAGAGAAATGGAGGAGCCATAGAACATTAAGGATGAATTCAGGAAGACCCGAGACCATGGAGAACTTGCCAGCTCTCTACACTATTTTCCAAGGAGAGGTATATTCTTTTTGGCCTTAAAAACTTACCATTTGTGTTAAACATAGTTGGGGGGTGAAAAGCAGCTGGGTTTGGAGCTTCTGTCCACTTGAGAATATGTGGAGCATCGCAGTTCAAACAGGAAGGACTAATGGAACATCTGGCTACTATTTGTACTTCCTCTAAGCTCCAGACTCCTAACTGCATACTTGACATCTTCATTTGGGTACCTCACAACATGTCTAATTAATGTTTTAAACTGAATTTTTTCTTGCTTGCTTTTTTTAAAAAGAAATTTATTTTTTTAAATAATCTCTACACCTAACATGTGGCTCAGACTCACCCAGAGATCAAGAGGCAGATGCTTCACCGCCTGAGCCAGCCAGGTGCCCCTGAATTTTTTATTTTCTAACCAGATCTTTTCTTTTAGTCTTTCCCATCTCAGTACATGGAACCACTGTCCTTTCAGGTACCCATGCTAAATGTCTGGACATCATCCTTCATTTCTCTTCTTGATTCAATCTTGATTTTCTCTCTCCCTCTAGTCCATCAGCAAGTTGTACTATTGCTTCCTCCCAGATATATCTCTTGAATGTATACTTCTTTATCCCTGTGGCACCCCATTAATTCATGCTCTCCATTTCTTTTTTGGCCACTGGGGTCTCTATGCCTATTGTAGTCCCTCTTTAATCTGGACTTGGCCTCTGCCTGCCCTGACTGTGTGGTTTTGTTCTGTTCTACTCGCATACCAGCCACACTGGCTTCCTTACCACTCTGACATTCTAAGCTTGCTTCCTTCTCAGGACTTTTGTACATGCTGTGTCCAACTACCCCACTCTCCCACTAACTTCTTTTCATCTTTTAGGTCTTGACCCTAAGGTCTCCTCAGAGATATTTTCCCCACCATAAATAAATAGGCTCACCCTATATTTGTGTACTTGTGTATTATCTGTCTTTCTCATAAGACACTAAGCTCCATGAGGGCAGACCCCTGTGTGTTTTGTTTGCAGTTGTAGCTCTCAGTCCCAGCTAGTTGGGTAGAAAATAACAGGTGCCCATTACATCTTTGGTGACTGAATGATCAGCCTTTGAAGAAGAAGGCATTGTATTTGGAGAGCACACAAAACCTGGATTCCTGTCCTAGTGCTTTTACTTTTTGATTCTTGAGACCACCCCTTACTCTCTTTGAGTTTTATTTTTCTCATTTGTTAAACGGAGATAATAATTTCTTCCATAGGATTGCCATGATGGTTAAATAAGCTATCATCTATAAAAACAATGCCGGAGATAGAGTAGGAATTCATTAACATTATCTTCCTCCTCTCAAAGCAATATATATATTTTTTTAATTAAAAAAAATTTTTTTTAAAGACTTTATTTATCTCTTTGACAGAGATCACAAGTAGGCAGAGAGGCAGGCGGAGAGAGAGAGAAGGGATGCAGGCTCCCCATTGAGCAGAGAGCCTGACGTAGGGCTCGATCCCAGGACCTCGGGATCATGACCCGAAACGAAGGCAGAGGCTCCAACCCACTGAGCCACTCAGGTGCCCCTAAAATTTTTTTTCAAAGCAATATTTTAACAGTATCATTTTTACTTGCTTTATGGTTGTTCATACTTGCTTTATGGTTGACAGAGTTTCATCTTCTGATAATGGGAGGTCTTTGAGGGCAGACTTTGTGTCTGTCAGTTGGCTATGATCATTGTGACTCTTGACTTCTGTTAAGTCAGTCCCAACTTGTAATGTAAAGTTAAGATACAAAGGATAATACTGTTCTAGCAAATAAAAAACACTTCGGCTCTTCAGAGCCTTTGTCTTTTTTCTTTAAGGCCTGTGGTGTTCCCAGAGATCAGTGAGGTACCAGGGCTCAGAAGGGGAAGTGGGTAGCACTAGAGATGAAATTGACTTTCCTGATGATGAAGTTTGTTTGTCAGGTGTTGCCCAGAAGGCAAAGAAGAGTGCTGTGCCCTTCACAGACTGACTCAGATTTCTGAAGTGACTCTTGCCCGACAGCTGCTTAAATGAAGTGGGACTTGAATTAGTATAGGTTTTATATGTTACTTTTAAGGATGGATGGTCTAGGGTAATGTTTGGGGAGAACTTAGTAGTTCTAGCTTAGTATTTCAGGAGCACATTTTGAAAGACGATGGTTTAGAAATGACTGGAATTAGAGAGAGAAGTTGCTTGATATATCAGAAAGAATAAACTATTTTTCAGAATATTCATCCACAAATATTTAATGAGTACCTGATATTTCAAAGAAGACTCAGTTACATTAAAATTCAAAAAAATTTGTCAGCATCACATATGTTAGTACTTTTATACATTCTGTGTCATTGACTCTCCAAAAAATTATTACCCTCATTTATGGATAAGGAAACTCCTCTCAAAAGTTAATTAATTGCCCAGTGGTTAATAAATAACAAAACTGGGATTTTATTTTATTTATTTTTAAAAAAGATATATTTATTTATTTTGGAGAGAGAGAAAGAAGGAGAGTGGGAGAAAGGTTGCAAGGAGAGGGGAAGCAGACTCCCTGCTGAGTGTAGAGCCCCGTGCTCGCTGATCTCACAACCCTGAGATCATGACCTGAGCTGAAACCAAGAGTCAGATGCCCAACCAACAGAGCCACCTAGGTGCCCAACCAACAGAGCCACCGAGGTGCCCCCAAAATAGGATTTTAAATCAAGTCCTTTCTCCAAGTCTGCTTTCTGCTAAACTGCTCCTGGGGTGTCCAACTTATCAAAAATGCATGGAGGAAACAAAAGAACCTTAGGAGAACTCCTCTAACTGAATTGAGATATAGAAGGAGGGTCGATAGTAAATCTAGTTGTTCCACAGTCATTTGGCTCTCAGTAACAGCATTTATCACAGTCTGTCTTACATGATTATTACTTGTGTGTGTGTTTGTCTCCTCCACTAGAGTGGAGTTACTGGAGAGGAAGGGCCATGGTTGTCTCATATATCTTGGTAACTACATCAAATTTATTTAAAGATAGGCTGGACATTTTTTTTTAAGTGTTTTTATTTCACAGTACCTAACATAGTATCTTGCATGTAAGTGCTCAGCAAATTTTTTTTTTTAAGATTTTATTTATTTTTTTTTTGAAAGACAGAGATCACAAGTAGGCAGAGAGGCAGCAGAGAAGGGGGAGAAGCAGGCTCCCTGCTGAGCAAAGAGCCCGATGTGGGGCTCGATCCCAGGACCCTGAGATCATGACCTGAGCTGAAGGCAGAGGCTTAACTCACTGAGCCACCCAGGCACCCCAGTGCTCAGCAAAAGTTTGAATAAAATGGAACCCAAGCCTCTTTGGACCAATCTGCCTTGAAGAAACCGGTGATATAGACCATAACCTAGCAGTTCTTCTCCTAGCAGGCTCAGCAGGGCTGGGGAGCCCAGTGACTGAGTAAGTGAGAAGCCAGTATTCATCCTTCTCTCATCCTCTGAGAGGTTATCTTGGTGTTGGAGTTGATGAAGTGTGGTAGCAGGTATAAGCGTAGCAGTGTGAGTTGGGATTTGGCTCAGCCCAGCCATAGCCAAAGAAATGCTTAGGGAAGTTTGGTGTCGGTGAGGTGGAAATGGCATTGAACTAGAAGTAAAGAGACTTCTGTTCTTGCTACTTTCCACCTTTGTGACTTTGGACAAGTAATATAGGTCTCTGAGCCTCAAGTTGCTCCTTCACATTATGGGGTAATTACTTTTAAGGCCAATGCAGCCTCTACTTCAAAGATGATAAATTCATTTTACCTGAGCCCTGAATTCAGTTGATATAATTACTGAATTTTTTCCCCTGAGTTATTTGACTAATTATTCTTGGGATACCAGGCAGACTGTGTGATCATCTACAGCAGGTGCTATTCTGTTAATTTCAACTCTGACTGCACCCTAGGAGACACAGTGATGGAAACACCTGGTACTGGAAATAGGCAAGAATGCCTTTTCCTGACGAAACAGTTGAGTGCATCCATTCTGGAGCACTCTCCTTTTGGGAGAGGCCAAATTAAAGTCTGTTAATGATATTTCCTCAAAAGATTATAATGTGACACTGGAGTTCAGGATTGAAAAGTGAGATGGTCTTAATTTACAGCAACAAGGTGAGTTGGGCTCCAAATTCCAGATGGTTCTTTTTAGTTTGTTAGATAACTCTGTCCTTAATAATGTTGTTATGCAGTATGAAACACCTTAGTCATCTTTCTAGATCTGTGGAGCAAAAGTCAGTTACTAAATTAAAGCAAAAGCTGAGGAGCATGGGTGGCTCAGTCATTTGGGTGACTGACTCTTGATTTTGGCTCAGGTCATGGTCTCCGGGTCATGGGATCTACCCCCAGTTGGGCTCTGTGCTGGGTGTGGAGCCTGCTTGGGATTCTTTCTCTCCCTCTCTCCTCTTCCTCACTTCTTGCCCACATGCGTGCATGTGCATGTTCTCTATCTTTCTCTCTCTTAAAAAAAAAAAAAAAAAAAGTTTAAAAGCAAAAGCCTTTAGTTGGTCCAGAAAGAAGGGATTTGCTTTTATTATAATTAAAAATTTACAGTCTTGGGCTCCTGGGTGGCTTAGGTGGTTAAGTGACTGCCTTTGGTTCAGGTCATGATCCTGGAGTCCCAGGATCAAGTCCTGCATCGGGCTTCTTGCTTAGCAGGGAGGCTGCTTCTCCCTCTGACCCTCTCCCCTCTCATGCTCTCTCTTTCTCACTCTCTATCTCTCTCAAGTAAATAAATTTTTTTTAAAAACTTAAAAAAAAGTTATAGTCTTGTTTGTATTTATGTAGCCCTGTTTTGCAGAAAACAACTTGCTTTGTGAACTTGGGTAAGTACTTTGTGTCTCTGGTCTTCCCTTTCCTCCTTTGAAGCATGATAGGATTACGCCAGCTAATCGCTGACAACTTTCCTCCAGTTCCACCTTACCTTGATTTTAAGTACTAGTATCTGCCTCATTGTACTGTTTCTTTGGGACTGTCTGGTCCCTATCCCACTATAACATATTCATCAGTATAAAAGAGGACTTTTGGTTCTTGGGACACCTGGTTGGCTTAGTCAGTTAGGTGTCTAACTTTAGCTCAGGTCATGATCTCAGGATCCTGGGATGGAGTCACTCTCCTGGCTCTGTGCTCAGCAGGGAGTCTGCTTCTCCTCTCTCCACCCCTCCTCCCGCTCATGTGCACTCTCTCAAATAAATAAAATCTTTAAAAAAAAAGCTTTTGGTTCTTAACCCATTAATGCTGTATTATAGAGTTACTTCAAGTGTTCATTTAAAAATATGAGGCAAATGGAAGTTTTTGTTTCTTTCCATCCTAACATTGAGATGAGTAATGATACTTGGTGGAGTGAGAGGCACTGGACTAGGCATCAGGGGATCTAGGTTCTGTGCCTTGTGTCTAAGTTAGTTGTGTTTCCATTAGTCACTAACCTTTTTTTGTGCATTAGTGTCTCGAACTATAAATTATTAAAATGCCACAATTTGGGTTGCCTGGGTGGCTCAGTTGTTACCTGTCTACCTTCAGTTCAAATCATGATCCCAGCACCCTGGGATCGAGCCCCATATCGGGCTCCCTGCTCAGTGGGAAACCTGCTTCTCCTTCTTCCTGCTGCTCCCCCTGCTTGTGTTCCCTCTCTTGCTGTCTCTCTCTGTCATAAATTAAAAAAATATATATATTTTTTAAAAAGCCACAATTTATTGAATGTACTTTAGGTGCCAGGTATCACTGTGAGGCACTTTGTGTGCATCATTTGTTATCTGCTGGAGGAAAGTGACTATACTTGGATACTTAGGCCCTGAAAGGCAAGCTATGTTCAGCATCTCACAGCTAAAGAGTGGCAGAGCTGGATCAGAAGCCACATCTTTCACTTCAAAGCCTGTGCTCTTTCTTTCTTTTTTTTTTTTTTTTAAATATTTTATTCATTGATTTGACAGAGAGAGATCACAAGTAGTCAGAGAGGCAGGCAGAGGGGGGGGGGGCAGGTTCCCCGCGAGAGAGAGAGAGAGAGAGAGAGGGGGGCAGGTTCCCCGCGGAGCAGAGAGCCCGATGCAGGGCTCGATCCCAGGACCCTGAGATCATGACCTGAGCCGAAGGCAGAGGCTTAGCCCACTGAGCCACCCATTAGCCCCTGTGTTAGAATTTTATAGTTCAAGGGAACTTATGAACAGTTCTAGTGTAGTTAAGACTCACTGGGTTCAGATCCCAGCTCTGCTGCTGACTAGCTTTGAGCTTTGGATAAGTTGCTTAGTCTGTCCATCAGTTTGTCATCAAATGAGAACAATAACAGTACCAATATCACATGGTATCACGAGGAGTATGTAAAAGAAAAGCACTTTGAGGGGCGTCTGGGTGGCTCAGTGGGTTAAAGCCTCTGCCTTCGGCTCAGGTCATGGTCCCAGGGTTCTGGGATCAAGCCCGGGATCGGGCTCTCTGCTCAGCACGGAGCCTGCTTCCCCTTTCTGCCTGCCTCTCTGCCTACTTGTGATCTCTGTCAATAAAAATAAATAAATGAATAAACAAATAAAAGAAAAGCAGTTTGAACAGCGTTTTACACATAGTGAGTAGTCAGTGTATGTTAGTGAACAGCAGTGCATTGGGGCTTGACTTGTTCTAGTCACCCACCTTCTCGTAGTTACGGTGAAGCTGATACAGTGAGTACCTGAGATGAAACAACTAATTAAAGTCGCTGAAAAAATAAAGCTTATGTCTGTAAGATTATATTGAATACTTTATAAATAATAATGAACTTAGTGATAAATGTGGAATTTAGTGACCGTTTAATCCCAATCCCCGGGTTGGGGGGTGGGCTAGAGGATGGATGGGAGGCAGAGATAGAGTTTGGGATAATGTTTTATCTGGCAGGGGTTCTGGGCCTTTCATTACTATTGCCTGTTACATAGACCCATCAAGCCTCTAACTTCTCCATCTTAGGTCACCTCCACAAAAGACTCAGGGACAACTCTTTTTCTCTCTAATTACATCTTTTTAGGTTCTGTCAGATATCTGTATTGGTATTTTCTGTAGTTGTCTTGTAAAATCTAAGACTGGTTTGGAGTTAAATAGAGCAGGCTATATCGTCAGTTTTGACTTGAAGTTTAGGAAAAAGGGCTGTCCTATATAATCCATCCCAAATTATTAAAGTTCTCTGTATTGGGATTGGGGATCTCAGCCCCAGCTAATAGAAAGTATAACTTTATTACCAGATTTTCTGCTGTGTGTTCCTTTCCTTCAAATATCTCCTTTGGGGATTTCAGTACGAGTAGGGATTTGGACATCCCTAGTTTTTTTTTTTTTTTTGGTGTTTGTTTTTTTTTTAGTTTATTTATTTGTCAGAGAGAGAGAGAGGGAGAGAGAGTGAGCGAGCACAGGCAGAGTGGCAGGCAGAGGCAGAGGGAGAAGCAGGCTTCCTGCCGAGCAAGGAGCCCGATATGGGACTCGATCCCAGGACGCTGGGATCATGACCTGAGCCGAAGGCAGCCGCTTAACCAACCGAGCCACCCAGGCGTCTGATCCCTAGATTTTGTCATACCATCTGACAACACTCCAATCTCAGCAGTGTGTTTCATGTGTTCACACATACCTGCCACTCTAAATTTCAAAAAGAACAGAAAGAATATTTGACAGAACATAGTTTTAGGGAGCTCTGCAACAGTCTGTGCCAAGTAGAAATTCAGGGAGACTAGGTTAAATGCTATGGAAGAGAGAGTCTCATTTGTGTGACATTGATTCTTTTTCTTTCTTTCTTTTTTTTTTTTTTTTGGTCTTTACAGGTTGCTATGGTGACAGACTATGGAGCCTTCATCAAAATCCCAGGCTGTCGGAAGCAAGGTGGGAACCTGTCACTTGAAATTCAGTCCTTCCATTCCACTGTCTTTTGTCACCCCTCCACATCCTGATTATAGACTCTTTTTCAGACAGTACTTTGGTTTTTGTCTTTAGTGTAGAGATATGGATATAGACAAATGATGATAGTCCGTGTTTTTGTTGGTCTTAACTCAGAAGAATGATGCTCTCTGACTTGGTCTGGGGCTGGGTGTAGCTACTTCTGGAACCAGCTCTTGTCTAAATTTCACCTGTGACCCTAGGCAAGGCGCTTGACCTCTTTGATCTTAGAATTTAGGGTAGGGCAATCTATTCCCTCTCTGATGCTGATCTGGATTTTCTAGTATATGGCACAGGGAATGGGAATAGTTTTGTAACCAATATGAATATATTATATGTATTATGCTTTAATTTTTCTTTTTAAAGTGATAGACATTAGTTGAATATTTCTTGAGAATCCCCTTAATATCTATAATCTTATTTGTTTTTTTAAATAATTGTGTTAAATAGAAAAGACAGGTTCTATAGACTGGTGGGCTGCTCAGAGTGATTTAGCTAAGTAATGGCATAGCTAGGTCTAGAACCTGAGCCTCCTAATTCTTAGCCCATAGGCTTTTTACCATGTCGCAGTGCTAGTAGATCCAAAAATCTCAACTTGCTTATTCCTTGTGCTATAATAAATTAAGGATTTATTGAAGATGTTAATGCAAAAAAATATAACTACAAGGATATTAGAAAAAGATATGGAATGATATTTGACTTCATAAAAGTAAAATATTTTATTTTAAAAATCATAAGCAAAGTTATATTGCGAAAAAGAATTTGTAGGACACATGACAAAAGACTAATAAAAAAAGGAAAAGTAGGAAAAGGGGCCAAGAATATGGAAAGAATTCATAGGAGAAAGAATAACAATTGATTGATAAATGTCTTTAAAAGATGCTCATTCTCCAGACTGATTTAAAACTAACATATGGGGTGCCTGGGTGGCTCAGTTGGTTAGGCGTCTGACTCTTAGTTTTGGCTTGGGTCATGATCTCAGGGTCATGGGATTGAGCCCTATGTCCAGCTTCATGCTCAGGATGAAGCCTGCTGGGATTCTCTCTCTCTCTCTCCCTCTGCCCCTCCCTGCTTTGTGCGTGCTCTCTCTCTCTTGCTCTCTAAAATAAATAAATCTTTTTTTTTTTAATTTATTTATTTGTCAGAGAGAGAGGGAGAGAGAGAGAGCGAGCATAGGCAGACAGAGTGGCAGGCAGAGGCAGAGGGAGAAGCAGGCTCCCTGCGGAGCAAGGAGCCCGATGTGGGACTCGATCCCAGGATGCTGGGATCATGACCTGAGCCGAAGGCAGCCGCTTAACCAACTGAGCCACCCAGGCGTCCCTAAAATAAATAAATCTTTAAAAAAAAAACAATAAAACTAACTTACACTGTGGCACACTATGCAATGAACGCTACTTGGCAGTAAAGTGAAATGAGATGAAACATGGATGTATGCAACAATCTGGCTCAGTCTCCAGAGAATTATGTTGAGTGAAAAAAGCTAATCCCAGAAGGTTGCATACCTTATGATTCCTGATTCTTTTTGTGTAACATCCTGTTTTTTTTTTTTTGCAGTTTTATTGAGAAGTAATTCATATACCATGCATTTCACCCAAGTGTACAAATCAGTGGGTTTTTTGTATACTCACAGTTTTGCAACCATCACTACAATCTAATGTGAGAACATTTTCATCACGCTCAAAGAGAAACTCTGTACCTATTAGCAGTCTCTCCAAATTACCATCCTGCCTGCCCAAACCTTAGGCAGCCACTAGTCTGTCTTCTGTCTTTATATGTTTGCCTCATCTGGGCATTTCTTATTAAGTGGAATCATACAATATGTCTTTTTGACTGACTTCTTCACTCAGCATGTTCTCTAGGATCTTTTCTGCTGTGGAAAGTGTCAGTACTGCAGGTGTTTATTGCCATTGCAGAATGTGGTGGGTAATTAACCAGTTCTCCAGGTCTTTGATTCTCTGACACCGGTTGGGTATCCTACAGTTCAATTCAATTTTGACTCTAACTGCCCAGAGGTAGAGCCCTCCCCTACTCCACAGACTTCACAGCTGTGTTCCACAAGACTGCTCTCACTTCAGACGCCAGTTACAAGCATCAAGTCCCCAGATTACCCACACTTCTGTCAGACTTGGCTACACATTTTAATGTTCCCAAACCACCTAGCCCACCCCCTCGTTCCGATAATTTGCTGGAACAGCTCAGAGAACACCAGAAGTGCGATGCTTACTGTTACAGTTAAGAAACTGGGTAAAGGGTACCCAGGATTTCCCTGCATTATTTCTTTTGACTACATGTGAATCTAAAATTATCTCAAAATGGTTTTTTAAAGTGATTTAAAAACACTCATAAGATTTTTGAGACTAACAAATGCTAAAGACATTGCTGTTACCTTGTATGTTAACTAACTGGAATTTAAGTAAACACCAAAAATTACTATTAATAACAAATTTTGGAAATAGGTATTTCCAGTAATAGTTTTACTTACTTTTGGGAACATAAA
>PISX010004096.1:47120-126780 GCA_004024625.1 Mellivora capensis | reverse complement strand
ATTGCACTACTGGGTATTTACCCCAAAGATACAGATGTGGTGAAAAGAAGGGCCATCTGTACCCCAATGTTTATAGCAGCAATGGCCACGGTCGCCAAACTGTGGAAAGAACCAAGATGCCCTTCAACAGACGAATGGATAAAGAAGATGTGGTCCATATACACTATGGAGTGTTATGCCTCCATCAGAAAGGATGAATCCCCAACTTTTGTAGCAACATGGACGGGACTGGAAGAGATTATGCTGAGTGAAATAAGTCAAGCAGAGAGAGTCAATTATCGTATGGTGTCACTTATTTGCGGAGCATAACAAATAACATGGAGGACATGGGGAGATGGAAAGGAGAAGGGTGTTGAGGGAAACTGGGGGGGAGATGAACCATGAGAGACTATGGACTCTGAAAAACAACCTGAGGGTTTTGAAGGGGCGGGGGGTGGGAGGTTGGGGGAGCCTGGTGGTGGGTATTATGGAGGGCACGCATTGCATGGAGCACTGGGTGTGGTGTAAAACTATGAATTCTGTTACGCTGAAAAGAAATTAAACAAACAAACAAACAAACAAACAAAAAACTGATAATGTACCCAGGTTAAAAGCTTAGTCCAGAAAGTTAAAAAATCTGAATATATTGTACCTAATTTCTAAATCTACACTAACATAGCTTTTAAAAATGTTGAATTTACTTTGCCTTAGAGTGTTTAATTTTTATTTCTTAAAATCAGACATCTGCCTTAAAGTTTGAGCCAATTGTGAAATCATGGCATGACAGATTTTTAATCTTGTTTTTAACACCAGTCATCTCCTTTATTGGTAACTCCTAATCCAATTTACTTTTTGACCTCTCCACTGGTCTTTGGGGAGCCCTGTTATCTTGTCATCTGCCTAGCTTTCAGTTATGTCCACAGTGTGTCCAATCTCATCTTAAAAACATACTTTATCTCTTATCCTCAGTGGCTCCCTTATTTTAACTTGTTTTCTTTTCTGAAGCTGTGCCCTGGGTCTGATGTTGACAATTATTTTGCTACAATCACTTCTGTATCATTTTCCCAACCCAGTCCCCATATCCCAAGACTAATTACCTTACAGTAATCTAAATTGAGTTAAATTTGCTATCTCTTAGTACAATCAACTAAAAAGGAAAATATTGTGAAACTTCACTATTACTAGTGGGTATAACATTAAAAGAGATGGAAAAAATATTTTACAATTAAATTTTAAATGTACCATGGGAAACACACACCCACATACTGCTAAAAAAATAAGAAGTACTTCATGATTGTTTAATTAACAGTTTTGTATCTCATGATTCTTTTTCACCTATAAAGGAACCTACAATGTTGGGCACTATGAACTATTGCCCTGACTTTACACAAAGCTTTCTTGGAGCAATTTATATTGTCTACCTATAACACCCCTCAGAATAACACATTGTAAATACATATTGGGAAAACAACCTATTTCAGGCAAGCCATGTGTCTTCATCCTCATATGTTCTACTCTATTGACTTAAATCAGTAGCTATCAGTGTGGAATATAGAGAGTATTTATATATTTTAAAAAAAATCACCAGGGGAGTTTTCCAAATTTAGCTTTCTGGGTTTAACACCACTTCCCAATGATTCTGATTCAGTAGGTTTAGAGTAGGGCTTAAGAATATGCATTTTAGAGGTGTCGGGGTGACTCTGTCAGTTAAGCCTCTGACTTTTGATTTCAGCTCAGGTCATGATCTCAGGGTCATGGGACTGAGCCCCTCATCAAGCTCTGTGCTCCATGCAGAGTCTACTTGTCCCTCTCCCTCTGCTCTTCCCCTGTGCACACACGCTCTAAAATAAATAAAGTCTTAAAAAAAAAGAATATGCATTTTAAAGCACCCCAGAGTATTTCTTAGGTACACTGACATTTGAGAGCCATTGAATTACCAGTAAATTCATTCGTTTACATAAAAGAGTTGTTTCCAATGTACAAAACAAATTGTGGTCTAGGGGATAAATATAAGGCCTTCTATTATTATTTTTTAACCTAAAAATAAGATAGAACTTAGGCTTTAGTAATATTTAATGTATTGAATAGAACTAGTCTCCTTACGTACTCACACAGCCTCTTGGTATGTGAGATATCCTTAAGTGTTGGGTTTCCACAAGGCAGAGGAGCTGTATGGGCCATCTTCCCTTACTTTTCTGTAAGTTGCATTATAAGACAGTTTCTTTGTATCCTGTTAAGTTGTTTTATATATTATGTTCTCTAGTCCTAACCGATATTTAGAAAACAGAAAATTGACTTAATAATCTTTCTACTAAAAAAAATAGTAATAAAAAAACAGTAATTTAGAACATGTTACCTATTAAAAGAAATGGTAGAGCTAGTGTTTTTTTTTTTTTTAAGATTTTATTTATTTGACAGATAAAGATCACAAGTAGGCAGAGAGGCAGGCAGAGGGAGGGGGGAGGCAGGCTCCCCGCCAAGCAGAGAGCGTGATGCGGGGCTCGATCCCAGGACCCTGGGATCATGACCTGAGCTGAAGGCAGAGGCTTCAACCCACTGTGCCACCCAGGCGCCCCAGAGCCAGTGTTTCTTAACCGGACAACTACACTCAAAGAGAAGACAAAAACCCACTGGCAATATTTCAGAAAAATAATGAAATTTATTTTCATTTTTCTTAATAATGAAGACAAAGGCCATATACTATTGCTGAAACATTTACTGAAGCATTAAAATTAGCTAAAACAGTACATGGAAAACAAAATGCTTTCTTTTGTCAGTGTACACTGTTGACAGGCACAAGAATATATTATTGATGACTTAAGGAAAAAATTTTAAGAAAATTATGCACTGTGGGAGATTTACTGTAGTTCCATGACAGTCTGAATATTTTTAATGTGTCTCACTTTATTTTCTAGATTGTGGTTCACAAACTCATATCTCAAGAAGTGCTTTTGGTAAGCTACTAAAAGAAAGGTGAGCTGGAAAAAATATGTCTTTTAAAATAAACAATACCTAAAAAGTATTTTGAGAACAAGCTAAATGTTCTAGGCTCAAGCTGCAAAGGTCATACCAGGCATGAATTTCATTCACGGTATTTTTCAGAGAAAAGCTATTGTCCCTTTGCACAGGTAGAAATCAGGTGCACAAATTATACATGCCAACACCCAGGTCATTAATTTCACAAAATGAGATCTTTAAAATGTATAGTAGACTTATAAATAGTTTATAAGTATACAGAGAATAGCTATGAAGATCTTTTTAACTACAAATAAGTATTCTGGTTATCTCTCGGCAAAGTAGTTAAAATAATTGAATAAAAATGAATGGCACTTTTTTTCTTACAAATGTAATTATTCCAAATACATTGATTCTTTTTTGATGATAAATATCTTTTAGTAGTATACTACTTGATAGATGTTTTAGAAAATATAAACACAATCCATCCCTAAAATGTAAAGGTCATGCTTTAAAAATAATGTTTTATGAAAGAAATTTCTGCTAGTAAGAAACACTTTAGAAATATGAATATTTGAGTATTTTCCAACACTTTATGATTTTGTTACCTAAAATAATTGTATGATTTCAAACAATATGTTTAATCTATATACTTTTAATAAGGTTGACATATTCTATTTAAAAATGTTTCAAAATTACTATCTTCAATATACCTTGAAGCCATTTATTCATATAAAACACACATGTTTTCAGATTCATTTATAAAAGCATATGCATTTTTAGAAAATAGGATTTTAACCTCTAGATTGTCAGAGAAGTTCATACAAACTTACACATATAGTATACTTTCAAAAATAATACTTTTAGTTTTATCCAATACTATTCTTCTAGTTGTATATATTTATGTATATCATATATCTTTTGATATATCGTTTTCAGATATCACAGCTAATACAACCAAGTTTCAAAATAAACTAACCTTAAAAACAAGCCTTCAAATTACTTTTCCAGTGTGCTAAACATGAATATTCAGAAATAATAGAGCACAGTGCTGGTTAAAATATTAAATTATCTATAGCGTTGTGATAAAGGAAATTTTCAACTTTTAATGTTTGTGGGTCCTGCTTGTGGGCTCCCTGGGAAGCTATACTTAAGGGTCAGAAAGACTTCATCAAACTTCAAAGCGTGAGCTCTATTCCTGCCCTGAGCACACATTGTATATCTGCTCCTTAGCAAATAACCTAAAAGAAATATTTCAAACTAAAGAGTAAAATGTCTTCCTAATTTCTGTTCCCATACCTCTGAAGCTTGCAACCCTGTACATACTAAAAGCAAAAATAAAGTTAATAATTTTCTGAAATGAAATGTCCTTTTTCATGATGATTTGTAATTCTTGATGTAAACACCCCCCACCCAACACACACACAAACAAACCCCATATATAACCCTGTTCTTTTTCCAGAACACTCTTTCCTTCTCCAGAGCACTCTCTTCTTTGTGAAGATTTTGTATCATGGACAGTTGTTCTCAGCTCAAATAAAACCTGTTGACTCGAATTTTCTTCTCTTTTAAAAAATGTTCTTTCAATATTGAATTAGTACTCTGTATATGTCTGCTCAGTAAATGGTACTTTCTAATTCTAATCATTTTCACATCCTAAATTTCACAATGTAATCTGTAGGTACACATGATTTCTAACTATGTTTGATAGGAAAGAGTAGGATATGGAAAGTGACAATGGGAGGGAAAGCATATTTCTGCAATAGAGATATTTTAATTCTATGTGATGATATTTTTCAGCAGAATTAGCTTAAATGTTTGAAAATCACTAAGAAAACCAAGTATGACATACATAAACTTCCCATCATGATAATTTTACAAGGATACATGTAAAAATTTGTTTTCTCTCTCTCTCTGTCTGTCTCACACACACACACACACACACACACACACACACATACACCCCCCCCCACATATTCAATTAGAGACTAGCTATTAAGTGTCTTGAATAAGTTTCCTAGGAACAAATCAAAGACAGAAAGCACTTTACTCTCATGTGAACTAATTTCTATTCCAGTGTTTTTCCACTAAGCAAATTATGATTTTTCTTTTCTCATTAAGGTTAATTTAGAAAAGAACAGTGTTTGATTGCTGGTGGGTTCCTCTTCAATACGCTGCTCACATACAAGAATCAATTACACTTGGCTCATCCAATTCTTAAAAATGGTTTTAGATTGCTTTATAACTCCAATCTATTTGTCAAATTACTCTGCCATTATCTTTGTGTTCACTGAAGCTAGGACAAAATTGTGTTTAAACAATGGTTTACTTTAATATCCTAAAGTTCAAAAAAAGATAATTGAATGAACACTATGCAAATATATACTTTGAAATTAACATCCCTCCTTACTTTGTACTAGAACTACTAGTACTCCAGAATTTTACTTACATACAATAATACCCTTTATATGATGAGGATAAGCCATATATTATATTAACTTCTGTCAAATATTTTAACTGAAATATCATGCAGTCTTCATTTTACTGACTGAATCTACTGTCAGCAAAAGATGACTAAATTGTCATGCCAACCAACTTTATGTGGCAAGAGAAAACACAATAATTCACAGATAATTGCATGAGTCTTCTAACTTGGACTGTCTCCTTCCAAGCCTATTCTCCTGTACTCCATTGTCTACACTGCTGTCAAGCTAATTTTCCTTTTTATAGCCATTGATTTGCTTCCTTATTTGCCTTCATGTACAGAATTTCTATCTAATAAACTCTGCAAACAGACCGTCAAGGGCTTTGACAATATAGCTTGAAGTGAATCCTTCCTTTAGTAATTCACTCAACTATTGATTCATTCATGCCAAAAGATTTTTGAGCATTATTTATTAAATATTTCCTAAATATTTGTGACTTAAAAAATATGTAATTTTTTAGAGCATGCTTAGTTTCCTTGCAAAATTGAAAGGAAGGAACAGAGATACTTCATTTACTCTCTGTCCTCACACATGCTTAGCATCCCCATGATGGATATCTCCCACCAGAGGGGTATATGCATTATAACAGATGAACCTACAATGACACATTGTAATCACTCCAAGTCCATAGTTTACATTGACTTTCACTCCTGGTGTTATATATATCTGTGGATTGGGACACATGTGCAATCCATCATTACAATATCATACAGACTATTTTTACTGCCCTAAAAATCATCCGTGCCCCACTAACCATCCCTCTCCCCCTCCCATCCACTGTTAACCAGTGATTTTTTTAGTGTCTCCAACTTTGCCTTTGTTACATATTGGAAAGATATTGTATGTGGCCCTTTGGGATTGGCTTCTTTCAGTAAATGCATTTACAAATCCTCCATTTCTTTTCATAGCTTGATAGCTCCTTTCTTTCTAGTGCTGGGTCATATTCTATTGTCTGGATGGAATTATCTCCATAATTCAACACATATTTTGACATCCCTATGTATATATATCTCAGATACATTGCAAGGCATTGAGGAGAAAAAGATGTGTACCTGGTAACCTTGTAAAGATCACCTTTATGAATCTTTAACTTAGATAGTAACTTAAAACCTATTGAGAGCAACAACTAGTTCAAACTTGTTTTGCAGCTTTGAGGAAAGCAGGGTAATTAAAACATGTAAGTGCTTAAGAAAATGTGTGTTGCTGCTTTGTATGGTGATAATTATCATGCAAATAATAACGATAACATATAAAATGATGGGAAATAGAAAATAAAGAAAAACTCTCTGATTTCACCACTACAAATCATACAGTTAAAAGGATATGAATATTGTACATGCTAATTCTGATACCCTTACAAACCTAAGTGACAAAATCTTTATTTCTAGGTAAGCTAAGAACAATCAATATTGCAGTTCACATTATCTTGCTTTACAGAATACAGAGACTTTTAAACACTGTATAATGCTGAACAAATTACTCTGAAAATTGTAGTATTTCTATTTGAAGGAGAATATCAAAGGTATATTCATCTATCTTTGTCCTTATTGGCTGAGGACAATGTGATGATTGTTAAATACTTAAAATTCAACTCTGATATCAATTCAGGAAACTGTAGCCTAACATACGATCTCTATAAAATGTCAGCCCCTTTATGTAGTCTCTCCTCTCTTTATGTAAGAATGGGGATCAAATATCAGGATTCTTTGCATTTGTTTCAATAGCACATGCATGTTATTAAACCTTGGATTCTTATTTGTACTCTATATTTTTTGACTCATTTCTTTCTAAACTTCTATTCTAATAGATTATATATAATACATTGAGGTTAATCTCCATGTTCTATTAGATTTGTGTCCCTCTCAGCACCTGAGAAATCAAGACTATTGTAAATGTCAAATAAGAGCATTATAAATGAAAAGGTGATCTACCACTTACCCCAAAGTTAGTGTCAAAGTAGAGGTACTTTACAAAGAGGATAATTATTTTCACCATCAGCCAAGAGTTGTACATTTAAAAAAAATGTAAATATTGGGAAGCACACTGGGATCTGCTTTCTTCTTCCCTTTGGCTCCTCCTTGATCTTATATTTTGGTTTGTTTTGTTTTTTAGTCCCCCCCACTTCTTGTGGTTTGTTTTGCCTGATAACTTTAACATGGAGCTTTGGATTTAGAATTTTTATTTTAAGATCCTGATCATCTGGCCTCTTCTCTTTTGTATTGTATTTGGATAGAAAGACCTTCCTTCAACAAAGCTACATGTTATTCTATTTCTAATTTGGTTAAGCTTTCTTGGAAAGCAAGTAATATGGGGTTATATACCTATCAACATTCTGACTTTCTGGTAAGTGTCCTAAAGCCACAGCTGTGTTAAATCTATAAACCTGATTTCTAGGAAACAAGACAATTTTGAGCTGTTTCAATAGTAAATATTAAAATGTGTCAAATTGTGTATCAGGCGTGGGGATCAGCTGAATTCTTATTAGTAATCACTACATCCAACCCCTGCCCATTTCATATTTTAACATCTGTCACAACAACCCACTTGAAGGTATATATTTTTTATCTTCATTATAGTTATTTGACTATAAGCAAAGAAATGGTCTCATTCTAAATTACACAACCAAAACCACATTAAACAAGTAAATTTAAAATATGAGATAAATCACTGAATTAAGGAAAACCACTAGGCTGTTAGAAGTGTAAGAACTGGGATAGTTTTAGGATCTTAGTATCAGGATATTATGAGCCATTCTTATAAAAATGCTGTCAATGTATTGCTCATGTCTAAACTGTGATTTTTCACTCATATGACCAGTGGGCAGGGTCTTCTAACTGCCCACTTTATGCCCATCCATAGGGAAGGGCATAAAGATAAAAAAAAAAAAAACAAAAAAACAAGAAGCGAATTATTACTAAACATTTAGTGAAATAATTTTCTTTTAAAGGTCTTGTTTATTTGATAGAGAGAAAGCACAAGCAGGGGGAGAGGCAGGCAGAGGGAGAAGAAGAAGCAGGCTCCCTGCTGAGCAAGGAGCTGGATGTGGGGCTTGATTCCAGGACTCTGGGATCATGACATGAGCTAAAGGCAACATTTAACCAACTGAGCCTCCCATGTACCCCTGGTATAATTTTTTTTAAGATTTTATTTATTTATTTGACAGAGAGAGAGGGAAAGAGAGCGGGAAAGAGAGAACGCAGGTGGGGGGAGAGACAAAAGGAGAGAGAGAATCTCAAACAGACTCTGGGCTGAGCATGGAGCCTGATATGGGGCTTGATCCCACAACCCCAAGATCATGACCTGAGCCTAAATCAAGAGCTGGATGCTCAACTGACTGAGCCACGCAGGCACCATTTTAGAATGGTGTACTTTTTGGAGAATTACAGAGAGAGGCATTTAGAGAACATCCCTGGCATAAAGAACAATTTCTTTACTTTCTTAAAATTAAAAAAAAAAATAGATGAGAACAATTCTACTATTTCTTTTAAAAAATGAAATGGTCTATCAGTGCTACATAGAAATCATATGTTCACTAACTGTGCTTATTCTCTACTTGTCACCATCAATGTCCTCATTCTCGGCAAATGACATCACTTAATTTTTCAGAGTAAAGGAGCTATTCATAAAAAAAGCCGTCACCATTCCCATGTACGTTTTCTCTTTGTCTTCTCTGCCCCTTCATGTGGGGTGTGTCCTTTTGTTATTTAAGGATAATCTCTCATCTGGTAATTCAGATTTGTCTTCTTCTGTCTTCATGTAGATTGTACCCTCTCTTTGTTGTATCTACCATCTATTCTGCTTCTAACGTGTTCTTTCCATTGGTGTACGAATGATTCTGATCTCTCCCATCTTCCCATGCTCACACCTATGTGCTCTAGCCAGTGCGTATCTTCTTCAAACCACAGCTTTCTCTTTCTCAACTTTTGCATCACCACAAGGTGCCCTGAAAGTTTTTCATGCACCCACAGCTTCCACATTTTCCATTTGTTTTCATTTCTCTATTGACTGCAAACTATCTTCTGCTCTAGCACCAGAAGGAAGCTTTCTTTTTTTTTTTAACTCATGCTTTCTTATTCCTTTCTCTTTTCCCAAACCTTCTCCCCCAAAATTCTTATTTCACCTTCTGTGTTCTCTGTGTGAATGAAGGACTTTCATCTATCCAATTAGTTGTTCAACACTGAAGCCTGCATAATATTTTAAATCTCTAGCTCTATGACCCTAACATCCAATTAATTACCAACTTCTATCCACACTATTCCTAAAGAATATCTAAAATGTTTGTGTACCATAGAAAATATATTCAAAACTTGGACAAAAGAATGGCATGAACTTTCAGTGTCATGTAGGGGGCATTTTTTAACAAGCCTAACCAAGGCAATTATCTAGGAGAAAGTGCCTGCATTTGAAGCCTAGACACAATGAAACTGTAACCTGAAGATATGTGTCTGGGGGGAAAAAAAGAATGACAGAAGTTGTGGGTTTTTTCACCCTGTCAGACATTAACTGGTTTTGCATCGCACCTGAATCTGATTTTTGTATTCCTCTCTTTAAAATAATGTCTATAAATAGCCAGTTCCCCAATAGTTTTTTTGGTGCTTGTTGTATCTTTTTTAAAAGATTTTAGTTATTTATTTGACAGACAGAAATCACAAGTAGGCAGAGAGGTAGGCGGGGTTGGGGGTAAGCAGGCTCCCTGATGAGCAGAGAGCCCGATGGGGGGCTCCATCCCAGGACCCTGGGATCATGACCTGAGCCAAAGGAAGAGACTTTAACCCACTGAGCCATCCAGTTGCCCCTTGCTATATCATCTTAATGCTTCTCCATCAATTAAATGAATAAAAGTCTATCCTGAGTTCCTTCCTAAACTAAGGCCACCACAATATCTCTCCTTAATTACTACTACAGGTGCTTCCTAACTGGTTTTGATGCCCAAGGTTACCTGAATCCAACCCATTCTTTCAGGATCATTACTGTAGATTACTTCATCCAGTATCATTCAGGACCATGATATTGGTTATTGTATATTACCAGGATACTGATTCTCAATGTCTCACCTTATATGTCCTTTCTCCTTGAAAATAATCTCTTAAGAGGTAGGTGAGGAGGACCCTTCCATGTGATTTCCTGTGTTTGCTCTCCATGGCACTTATGACAGTATATTATGTTTACTTGTCTCTGTCCCCTATCAAAGACCTTTACTATCAGAAATCTGTATATCTTATGTACCACACTGACCTCAAAATCTAATAAAGTGACTGGTATACAGTATATCCAATAAGTACTTAATATTTAAGTTATCAAATATTATTAATAATAGTAAGATTGGGACCTCAAAAGTTTAAGGGTTTTACTGTTCCACATCTGATATTGTTTTCACATACATAATAACAGATAAAATGAGATCCCTACCTTCTATTCTAGTGCTTTTACCAACATACATAATGCTTCTATATCTCATCTGTATTAAATCACCCAAGTTTTAGTAACTGAGTACATGTTAGCCATGGTGATAGCTACCTTCAGTTAATCATCAAACACATATAGTTATGTCTTAATATTTGATCTTCAAGTAGGCAGTGAGTCTGGTAGTAGAAGCTCTACATTACTAGGAAGAAATTATGGCTTAGACTATTGTAACATTCCTGGCAAGTATTAGAGTTAAGACTGGAACTCCAGTTTAATAGTTATACTATATTACACTACAACTATAAGCAAATCCTGGTGTCTGACTCATCACATTTTGAGTTATATTTATTCATTTAATTAATTATATTTGTCCATCTATAATTGTATCTTCTAACTTAATTGTTTTTTTCACTAAGCACACACTATATATCAGCTTTATCCCAGGTATTGTGCTTAGTATTAGATAGTTAATAATGGAAAATGTAGCTCTTGCTCTCAGGAAATTTATAGACTAATGGGAGATTAACGCAGCCTATGAGACTAAGACAGGGTTATGTGCCCTATACTATAAAGACTCCACCAAAGGCCATTTGGCCTAGATTTGCAAGGCATCTGAAAACTCAAGGAAAAGACATCTTGGTTCCAACCTAAAGGCACTATGGACACATGCAAGATGAAGAGAGGTTGCATATTCTGTTTAGGGAGTAGGATTACAGAAGGCAAAAACTGAGACAGAAAAAGTCATCAGAGACTAGATAGCAAAGGGCTTTATATTATATGCTTGAGCACATGGAATTTATTTTCAGGGAAAGTAAGATCCTTGCTGTAATGTAAATAACACTAGTTAATGTAATACATAAATGTTGATTTCTCAGTGGCTAAACAAAATACACATATTATTTCTAGTTTATACCACAGTTCAATGTGAATATTCCTGGTTGAGGGGCATTCCCTGTGTCCACTGAGAATTTCAAGTTCAAGGGTGCCCAGGTGGCTCAGTAGGTTAAGCATCTAACTCTTGGTTTTGGCTCGGGTCATAGTCTCAAGTCCAGGGATCAAGCCCCACACTGGGCCCAGTATCAGTCCCCTAACTTTATGGGGAGTCTGCTTATTTCCCTCCCTCCCCCCCCCCTCTGCCCCTCCCCGTTTATGCTCTCTCTCTCTCTCTCTCAAATAGATAAATCTTTAAAAAAAAAAAGAATTTCAAGTTTTCAAGTTCAACCACCTAGGTGCTTGTGGGTCCTCTCCAATCAACTAGCAGAAAGGTAAAGGGAGGGAATAAAAGATTACTCATGGAAAGGAGTTTATGTGGATGGTACAGATCAGAGCTCCCATCAATTTTTGTTCAAGATTTATTTATTTACTTTAGAGAGATCACGCACATGAGCAGGGCGAGGGGCAGAGGGAGGGAGGGAGATCAGGAAAGAGAGGGAGAGAGGAGTGAGAAAGAGGGAACGAGAAAGAAGCAGACTCCTTTATGAGCATGGAGCCTTACTCTGGGCTTACTGAGATCATGATCTGAGGCGAAATCAAGAGTCGGAGGCTTAACCAACTGAGCTATCCAGGCACCTCTACCATCACTTTTAATAACATCTACTTAGTTATTGCAGACATATGGCTACATCCAACAGGAAACATAACCTAGCTATGTGCCTGGAAAAGAACACAGGCTTTATATAAAACAAAGTAGTATAAGCCTCTGGTGAGAGATAAGTTTTGCACCAAAGATTTGATTTCATTTTTTAAGAATTTGGCAGTGCCCAAGTGATTTCTAAGCAGACATATCTAGCAGAATATTCAGTTACAATTTTGGAACATGTGGGATGAATATAGTCTAGTAAGATAACCAGTCACCTGCATTTCTTGGCTAATTGAATTTACATTGTCAGAAGACTGAAATGAGAAGGGAACTTGTGTAGACTCCTAAGAAACACTGTACTGCCTAGTAAGGTGTAGTTCTAGGAACCGAGTCAAGCAGGAAATTGTGAAGGAACTGCCAAATAAATATGAGGAAAAAAACAAAACAGGAAGTTTTTATGAATAAAAAAGAAGAAAAGATCTTAAGTAGACTGTGAACAACAATGTCATGCTTCCTTTTAGAAGGTCCCTTAGGTCTGAGGGAAATAAAATCACTGAAGATAAAAGTCTGAAAAGATGTCACCAATATTCTTCAGGTTACCATTGTCACTGAATACTTCTCTTTGCATTTAGAAATACATAAAGAACAGAACCTCCATGAATGAGAAAAGGAGTTACCAACTGATCTTACCTCAGATTTACAAGATACCACCTACACTCTATTCCTGAGAGAGGTATGTAGGCCACCTTAACGTGAGAGGGAAATAATAAAATCATTTCCAAGGAAGGGAGGAGACATGGATTTTCACAAAGTATGGCAGCATCCATTCCATGAATGATTGATTAACAGGATGGATTTAGAGAAAGACTTTATTGGATGCCAAGAAATAGTTTTGTGAGTATAAATATCTGAAGTGAATGTAGAGTGATAGAAGGACACATATACGTATGCCATACCTACATGTGATATTGCTACATTTTTTCTTGCTCTTTTTCATTAAATGCCAGTAGCAAAACAACTCTTTTCTACATATGTTATACTCACATCATATTAATAGAAGGTAATTAAAACAATTTGAAACATTGTGTACTAAAAACCAAAAAGTTTGAAATAGCCCTTTAACCTTTATTTTTCATTATCATTGTTCAGATATAAAAAAGATGTTCTTATAAAAAGATATATCTTTAATAGGTATCTAGGGTCAACTTGTTGAGCTGGTATTGGAATACAATAAGAAAATTAATACCTTGATATTCCTTGTATTTAAATTCCTTACCTTTTAGTATAATTTATTTTTCTCGGTTGTTTGCTTTAGGCAAAATTGCAATAATAAAACATTTTGTGTGATGGGTTAATTATAATAGACATTGAAGGCTTTTCTTCCCATGAATACTGCTTTAGAGACATTAGAGTTGTTACTATTTACACATTCAGTTCTATAATTTTGTAACTTGATAACTATATAAGTATAGTTCATCAAAGAATACATACAATGTACCTTTGGCAAGGCAAGTCAAATTTTGCTTTTAGTTTCCCTTTCAAAGAACTTTGTATCATGGAACCCAATAGAGCAGGAGCACACAATAAGCACCTCTCAACTCCTAGGCTGATTTTGATTCACTACCGAATTTGAGGACTATTTTCTAAAAGGTAACCTGCCTGGGAATATTTCAGTTTTTCAACTAAATTAAGTAAATTAGAATTATTATATTTTGCTTGAATGACTTTATGTTAATCAGGTCAACTTATGTGAAAAAGCTTGTACTTTTGTTTCCAGATTCAAAAGTTTTCCTGACATTTGACACACACTCCTTGTAATGGAAATGTATATAGCTAGCTGCCTCCTTTAGTGAAATTTCACCTGACAAGCCTATAGAAAAACCTTTTGCTTTAATTCTAATTTTTGTTCTTCCAGCTGCTTTGAAAAAAAATGAAAGGACAGAGAAAATGGGTGAAATGTCACCATTTTATATGGAAAGAACTGAATAGTTCTTTGTATTAGAAGATAAGGCCCTATACCTTTTAAATGGCTTTCTTTTTTTTAAAGAATCAGTGAATTTATACAATGGTCCTTATAATCATACATGTAAAAAAAAGAATGTTCTGATAATTTCCTTTATTTTAGAGTCCCATTTATCATATCTGTGATTTATTTCTAGCAAAGTTATTGGTCTTAGATTTTTTCTTTCATTTTCTTTTTATTACTTAAAACTTTATTTAACATTTATAGCTATTCTCAAACTGTAAAGTAAAAGGGCATGCTTCTCCAGTTTTTCATTCCACTGCACCAGAGCACTCATAAATTTTTTCCCTCCCAAACTCTTGGACATCCAAAAAAGACAGTAAAACAGAGAAGGAAGAAAATCAGAGCTAGAAGAAGAAAATAAGAAAAGGGACATACAACAGGGAAGTTATGTTCAAATGAAGTAAAATAAGAAAAAGAAAATCCCCTAATAAATGTCTATTTCATTTAATTTCATATGAGAATACAGCCTTACACCTCAAACCATCCTATCTTTTACTTTAACCTTCTCCAAAATGAATTCAACAAATAAAAATATATATTACTGTTATTTTCCTGAGAGATTTTTAATATTAAGGTGTTGGGGTTTAGTAACAGTTTAGTAGTAATAAGCAAAGGGAATGAAAGGCATATTAATTTTTTACTCTGTGACTCTCCTTTCTGGGGCCTCGTCAGAATCCTGCTAGAATGTCACTTGTCCCAATACATGCTTTGCCTAGTTAGCAATAAAGCTCAGAGATGTGCAAGTGCTAGATACCAAAAACAAAGTGCAAATAAAGTTCATTAGCCTTTTAAAAGATAAAGAGAAGGATAGATAATGAAGCTGAGTAAAATTTCTAAAAATCATTTTATAAAGGAAATAATTTAGTAATTTCTATTGTATCATTTTATACATACACACTTTATACATATGTATACATATCCATAAACATGCATGTGTGGACATGCTATCTATTATTCTTATAGGTGTTTTATAATATTTATAAATGGTATCATAGTGTTATCATACTATAATCCATAATGTTCTGCAACTTCTTTGTGTTTTGATATCAAGAGGGTGTTCCTGGGAATCCATATTGCCATATATGGCTATCATTCCATTTTTTCTTATGTATTCTATTACATAACCAGCACAGGAAAATTAGTGCAAGGAAAAATGCTTATGTATACACAGTGGTTTCCTCAGGGGGAAAACTTATTGGTCATTTTCTAATTCTTTATAATTTATGTAGCTTTTATCATTGTATTAAATATACATTATTTTTGTAACAATAGGAATAGCTTCTACTAGATTCATTGCTACTAGAGGTTCATTATACAAAATAAATTAAGATACATATTTTATATAATATTTTAGGCAATTTTGGTCATATATAGTCAGGTTTTCTCCATTTCTCCATGTCCCTTGTTAGGGACTATTCTCTCATATATATATATATATATATATGTATATTTATATTTCTCCTCTATCTTTACATACTTAAAATAGAGTCAGATTTCGAATTAGAGACTTGATACTACAACAGCAGTTATCTTAAGCAAAATTTATCTGGGATATTATCAAGATGTGGATCACTTAAATAATTACACACTTAAGCCCACAATATTACTTATGTCTAATATCTTTTCAAACGATACTAACCTTCCAAGAAGTGCTGGATTTACCATTTGTACTTTCTTAACGTTCGAAGGAATGCATCAAAGTAGTTACAAACCTTTATTCTTTCATGGGGATCTCAACAGCTGTACGGCAGTTCTGAAATCACTTTCACTCTCTAGTCTATATTTCACACTTCCATCATATGATCCTCTACTGAGCCAGAGAAGATCAAATTTGAACTTTTATATCTGAGTTGGAAGGTGTACCTCTTGTAAACATCCTCAAAGTAAACTCAAGCTGTCATTTTTATGAGGTGCTTATCTGGTTCCTCCTCCCAGTCCAGAGTCTGAGCAGAGTTCAACTCTTTGCTCAAACCACTACACTCATGTTTCCCCAAACACACTAGAACTCTCACTCAAGTTTTCATGTTTTCAAAAATGATCTGCCTGCTGCCTCTGCTGACATCTACTTGACATACTTAGAGTGTCTCATATACAATGTCATTACGTGATTAGTTAGGGCATTATGAAAAAGAGGTCATGGCCATGCTGCCAGCTCCACGGCAGCATTTCAGAAACTTTGTGATTAATAACCCTAACCCAGGCTCACTCCCTGTCAGTCTCTATTAACAGTGAGGTGCAAATAGAAAGAGAGATGGTGCCTATCCATCACTTAGACCAGAAAACTAAGTAAGCCACAGGTCCCATGGAAGCAGACTCATTAGAATTTGTGCTTTTCATGGCAAAGATAAGAGACTTTAGTGTTGTTGATTAACTTACAAATAACCCCCATCAGAATTACAGTTGCCAAGGAATTCCCCTGTCAGCCTCTGGCCCAAGAAGGGGAATAACTCGGATTAGATGGAAAAATGCTAACTCTTCTATCCTGGGAGATTTCACAAGGCAAGTTCTTGACTGAGAATTAAAATCATACAAACTTTGGGGTTCTAATCAAGAGATTAGTGCCATGTCTGCACTAATACATCATGTATCTGGACACAGGAGATGTCCAGATACATGATGATGACCCTTCAGTTAAATGGGCTCATTGCTTATCTTACCAGCCCAAATAACTGAAAACAGAGATGATATTATCCACCAAACGATTTTTGCTCTGAGACAGCAGAAATAAAAGTGCTTAAGAAACGACAAAATATTTGGCAATTAATTCAGCTGCCTGTTACAGCTGCCACTGCATAAACTCTGGAATTCATAATCTTCTCCTATGGGTTGACTCCTAGAAACATACATCTTCAAGGAGAACCACTTAGTTTGCAACTTTTCATTCTATACATTCCAGTCACCTTCACTCCTACAGTTCCCTCTGTGTCCCAGTTGGGATGGTTAGGAATCAGCAGGAGCTCCATCAATCTGGACTTCACAAAGATTATTTTCTCAAAATTCTAAGGGCATCCCAAAGTTAAGCAGACAGATATGTTCTTTATAAATGGGACAGAGTACAATGAATTAAATTACATGTCCCAGATAGAGAAAAAATAATCTGAAGGCAGGTATTATTTATCAGGAAGATGAAATTTATAATTTAAGTGTTGATATCTTAGGAGGTGAATCTTCTCTTAATCTCTTTCAGTGACCTCCCTATAAGAAGTTTTACAATTTTGTGATTTTCACTAATTTTAAACAGTGATTTCTCTCTATATCTATTTTAAACTAGGAACAAGGACTTCAGTATGCTTTCTCTAGCATGGAATCATTGACTTTGAAAAATGCAGAAATTCTAATAAACAGAAATTCTCATTTTCATTAAATACATTACTAAGTAGAAGTGATGACCTTGCACCATGTCTTTCCTTCCCCTGGGGTGGGCTCTAGTTTATTGAATTGGCTAAGTTACCTGTCTTACTGTGTCAGAGGTAACAGCACAGTAGAAGCAGATGCAACACAGGTGTAAAGAGTTGGACCAACCTGTGTGTTTTTTTTGTTTTTTGTTTTTTGTTTTTTTTAATTTTATTTATTTATTTGTCAGAGAGAGAGAGAGCGAGAGAGCGAGCACAGGCAGACAGAGTGGCAGGCAGAAGCAGGCTCCCTGCCGAGCAAGGAGCCCGATGCGGGACTCGATCCCAGGACGCTGGGATCATGACCTGAGCCGAAGGCAGCCGCTTAACCAACTGAGCCACCCAGGCGTCCCCCTGTGTGTTTTTCTTGTGCAGACATGGCACTTGCTTTGAATACATGTGAAAGTTCATATAAAATAACAATTTTAGAAAAGAATTTAAATAAAAATCATTTTACTATCTTACCTATTAGAACTTGAACTTCACTCAGCATTCACTTTTTTATTAATAGTAAAAGTCTTTCTTGAATATTGTTGGTAGCTCATTTTTCCCCCTATATCTCTGTATTGATGAAAGCCCTACTTTACATTACATTTACTGGCCATAAAATGTCATTGTTCAATCCCTCCCTCTCATCCCCTACCAATAAGGTGAGTTGAATTTAAAATTTAAAAATTAAAATTTGCTGCAAGGAATTAATTTAAATAAAAACAGGAAAACAAGAACAGAATGAATTTTTGGCTACTACTAGTCTTACTCAGTCACTTTTAAAATTTAAATACATTGGTCCTACACCTTAGATTCATTTAGAGAACAGCTATGTTAGGTGTAGAAGATGTATTAACTTTCCTTTCTTCCTTTTGCAGAAAATTGCATGGCCTTGGATTGCAAAGAATGTGCAGATGTTAAATATTAAATGGTTTCTCTATGATTTTTCCACAAGGCTCTTCTTCAATATTCCATTTAGCATCTCAGACAAAAAGGCTTTTATGGCAAACATTATTACTTTATCAGTTTTTACCATAATAAGAACTTTCCAAGAAAATAATGAACATTTTTACTTTCTTAAATTGATATTACCCTTTTTGAGGGAAAATGCTTTCTGAGAAAGGCAATTTTCCCTTGAAATTTTGATTTACCTCTGTTGTGTCCATCCTGATATCATTTACAAGTCAATAACAATGTGACAAGCAAAGAATTAAAACTATTATATTCTAACTGTAAGGTCCTTGAAACATACTTATTTTAAGTGGCTTGAATAACTTATGGTTTTGTATGAGTTATTATCCTTTTTTCAAACTTTCTGATCATTTTTTGATATGAATTTAAATTTTTTAAAAAGATTGCCATTTTAAAAAATACAATATTTTTTAAGGACAAGGTCTTAAAGGCAGTATGAAACAAAAAAAAAATCCATATAGCTGTGAAGGAATAGATAGTGTGGATAGCAAATGTGCTAATTGTATGACAGAATTATGGCAGATTTTCATTATAGATTTTTCTTCGGATATTCTACTGTTCATTTTGAATAGGAAGACGTCAAACCGGTAAGATTTTACCTTTAAACAATGTAAATTCTTCAGGTGGTACTGAGACCTGGGTCTCCAAAGGGCTGCCTAATACCTTACCTGGATGGCTGACTACCCACTGAAGAAAACTTTCCAGTCCTTACACAAGAGTTGAAGAGCAGTTGCTTCATTCGTCTACTCCCTGTCTAAACAAAATTTATAGGCACCTCTTACCTGCCAAATAATTTTGTTGACTCCCTGTTACTTGTTTGGATGCCTTCCACTCATTCTTTGGATATCTCCATCTCCTTTTATGCATCCTGTCTTCTCTGATTTTTTTAAAATGTTTTATACTCAAGTGAAAATGATTCTTAGCATCTCCTATGTCTCAGACACAACCAGTACTGTTTCTGACTACTTTAAACAAGCCCCAAGCACAGCATTTGCTTTTTATCTTTCAAACTGTCCAGACTAATTCACTAAATTTATTTCTATTTCCTTGGAAATCTTTTGTGAAAAAATTCCTCTTGAGATTTGAGGAACCAAATGCCACAAAATAAGGTGGAGATCAGAAAATTAATGTGGACTACTACTAATGTTCAGAACTAGAGAATCTTTTTAAATCAATTGCTGTCATCCTGGAGAGAACTTGTCAGAGGTCCTCTCTGTTCTTTTCTACATTTTTATTAGTGACATTAATGCAAATTCAGAATTTAAAGGACAGGTAATACTTGCAGTAGTAACATATTTTTAATAGAGTCTCTGTTTCATGATCCAAAACAACTTCAATAAGAATAGGAAATTTCAGATCGAATCTAAAAATACAATATTTAATTTGGATGTGAACCTTAGAACCAAATATAAAATTCCTAAGAACAAGGAGTAGAGGATGTGAGGTTTATTAGACTAATTTAAAAAAAGTTAAGGATATTAGAAGACAATAAACACAATTAAAGTTAGCAATTTAACATACCTTATTTTTTAAGTGTTTGTCAAAAACAATTTATGCAAATTAGGTTATATTATTGAAAACTATGCTTTCAGGAAACACAGAACTTCAAAAAGAAGAAATTCTCAAGAAGCATTCTAGTTAGCATTCATTTGAAAATGAGTAGAGAAAAGTGGAATGGATTCAGCAGTTACAAAAAAGTCATTTAAAGTTATTTGGCTCCCCTCAAATATTGACATTTGAAGTGCTGTATATAAGTAAGTAGGTTGCATCTGCATAGCAAAAAATAAATAAAACCAGGAAAAGTGAATAGAATTTTCCAGAAAAATGTCTGGGATTTATTAAATGAAACCTATTTATTTATTTATTTTAAAGATTTTATTTACTTATTTGAAAAGGGGAGAGAGAGAGAGAAAGAGAGAGCAGGGAGAGGGGCAGAGGGAGAAGGTGAGCAGGGAGCCCATGAAGGGAAGATGCCAGGACCCTGGGATCACTACTTCAGCTGAAGGCAGACGTTTAACCAACTGAACCACCCAGGTGCCCCTAAATGAAATTATTTTATACCAGCGAAAAGTGTCTACATTGAAAGAAGTGAGATCACTGAGGATAAGTCTCCTGATCTGTGAATTAAAATGATTTTATGTAATACCTGGATATCTTTAAAGGCCATTAAGACATTAAATGCATAATGTAGTTAGAATGACTTTCATAGTTCCTACTGTGTTTGTAAAAGTTTGAGATTTCATTTTGCATGCTAGTAGAAAATTAATACATTTGATAAATCTTTCCCAGTGTGATTTTGAACTTATCTAACTAGAATATACTTAAAATAATAATCCAAAATATGACCCAGCAATTCTTTATTAGTTTCTATGACTTCCATTTGCTGCAATTACAAACTCAAAATCTTAGGAGCTTGTAGGAAACAAACAGATATTAATGCTTCATTAAGTCTGTATACATATCCATCACTGATTATGTTCCCTGTTACACTTGTCTTCAATCTAAGACCCAGGTTGTGAAAGCAGACATCATCACTAATGTTGCTGGTTGCAAGAACAGAGAAAAAGAACATCCCAGAATACCCTCACACCATCAATTAATGCACTTGTCTCAAGGCCCAGTTCAACCACAAGGGAGTCAAGAGGTGAATAATTTAAAAATTCTCAGGAGCAGGGAACAAATATTTTATGAAATTCAACAATAACTACCACAAATAGCTGTGACAGACATCATAATGGGTTCATGAAGAATTATGATTAACAGGAAGTAATCTGAACACAGACTTCTTTTCTTTAAGTTCTGCTTTCTGAAGTTTAGACTTGATAAAAATGGGTTTCACTGCAAGAAGTCCATTTTATATGATGCTAGAGGATATCAAGGAGAGTTTATATGAAAACTGTCGATGATTGATCACTGTTGAGGTAGGAAGATGTGAATTAAATGGATTGAGTTTTAAACTAATAAAGAGCCATTTCAATGTCTATTCATTGCTTATTTCAGTTCATATGTGAACACAAATAAAGATGATACACTTCACATTCTGAAATAGTCACTGTCCCTTTTTATGTAATTAATACCCTTTTTTATGGAAAAAAGAAAGAAGTGAGATGAAGATATAAATAATACCATAAACAACAGGGCTCAAGAGAGAAAATTTATGGTTTTAATGTTTTTTAAAGACAAACATGTTAATCATTATGATAAACAAAATTACTATCTTATTTATCTTACTATTATGAATTCTTCTCTAGATTTCAAAGTCATTAAAGTCTTCACTGCATAAACTATTTCATAATTCTAAGAACATATCTTGCTGTTGAAAAATTCCTAAATATCCATTTCTCTGAATTAGACTATGTACTGAATTAAACATATTGTCTAGAATTATTTTCAACATACTTTTTCCTTCATAAACCTGTTACAAACTTTTCTTTTCACTGAGTATATAATTACCAATTAAACTTTACATAATCTTTCTATATATTTGTAACTTAATAATTTGATTTCAAAAGCAGTGGTGATCTCTCATACCATTACAAAAACCTAAGAAATATGTTGTTGGAAACAAATTGTGTCATTTTAATTAAGTCAACCCTCAGGGCAGACTTTGTCTTCTGGTTGACTTAATTCTAAACTTGGACTAAGTTAGCAAGAAAGACAAACACATTGCAAAATACATAGAGGAGCCACAGTCCATGTCCGACACTTATGCTCAGAGTGAATAAAGGAAGAATAAATTAGAGTAATAATGAAAATGCAGCTGTTCTCTATTTTTCCTATTTTTTTTTAGCCTCAAAACTGTTTTTAATGTAATGCTTCTCTATTTTGTAATGGAAGCACTCTTTTCAGTAGCTTGCTATTTTTCCCCTAGAAGGGAAGTATAATAGGTATAATCAAGATGATAGAGGGGTTATAATAGAAGGGGGGAAAAGTGATGAGATAAAAGATTGCAAAGTGCATGAAATTTTTCCAATGCTGCAATTTCCTTTTAAATGGTATAGAGAGAAAAAAAAATTAAGACCAATGTTTTAAAATTGATTTGAAGCCTTAAAGACACCAGAAGAGTACTGAAACTTGTGTTAGCATTGTGCTAAATACATACTCTAAGCCCAGTAGTGTGTTCCTGCTGGGAGAATCCTTGCTTTAGAGATTTAGTGGAGAGATAAAGAAAAAGAATATGAACTATTTCAGAACTGATTGAAAGTAATGACTAAAGACAAAGGAATTAATTTAGAAGTACTAGAAAATCATATTATTTATAATTTCCTCTGCAGTTTAAAAGATTACATGAATATGTACACTATAATGCAATTAAAAGGTTGTCGCAAGAACAAAATGTCATTTATATTCATTGTCCTCATCTTTAACAGTGATTCAAATTAACTCAAGGTAAAACTTGGTCTATATGGATACATTTTGACATCTTACACTAATATACTTTAGTTTACCTTAATTATATTTTAAGCTGAAAATAGTTCAGAATTCTAAAAATACTGTCTGTAAGAATTTTAATTATATAATGATTTGATATTTCTTTGATCATGAAAATATTTGTGAGAATTCAAAACATCTTTCCTAAGAATTAAGTATTCAGCAGAAGAAATTCTAATTTTTATATTTTTGTTTTATATTATAGTTAATTTTGAAAAAGAGAAAAAATACAGTTAAGATTTAAAAATATGCTTTTCCCCAATCTACTTCCTCTTTCTTTTCAAGCTCTATGTTTTAGAATTTATTTCTTTTTAAAATTTTATTGATATATAATTCCCATACATAAAATCCACTCATTCCAAGTCTAAGATTCAGTGTTTTTAAAGTATAACATAGTTGTGCAACATCACCATAATCTAATTTTAGAACATCTACATACTCTATCAAAAAGGACACTGCTCCCACCAATAACCACTCCCTATTCTTCCTTCCCTAAAGCCCTAAGCAACCACTCATCTACTTTCTGTCACTATAAATGTGCCTAAGCATTTCATATTTAATGGAATCATGTAATATGTGGTCTTTTGTGACCGATTACTTTCAGTTAGCATAAGGTTTTCAACCTGCATCCAGGGTGTGGCATGTATCAGTCCTTCTTTTCTTTTTATTATTGAATAATATTCCATTGAAGGGATAAGCCACATTTTGTGGTTTTCATTGATTCATGAATATTTGAGTTGTTTCTACATTTTGGCTATTATGAAGAATCCTACTATAAAATATTTGTGTACAAGTTTTTGTGTGGATGCATATTTTTGTTTCTCTTGGGTATATACCCATGGTAAGGAATGACTAAGTGACATGATGACTATTAACATTTTGAGGAACTATAAAATAGTTTTTCCAAGTTACTGTACCTTTCCGTGTTACCACCAGCAATTTACGAGGACTCTGATATTCCAATATCTTTCAACACTTTGTTGCCGTCTATTTTATTATAGTTATTTTAGTGGGTGAAGTCATATCTTATTGTGTTTTAAAAAATATTTCATTTATTTACTTGAGAGAGAGTGAATGAGAAAGAGAGAGAGAGAGGAGAAGGAGAGGGAGGGAGAAACAGACTCCCTGCTGAGCAGGGAGCCTAATGCAGAGCTCAATCCCAGGACCCTGGGATCATGACCTGAGCCAAAGGCAGATGCTTATCTGACTGAGCTACAAAGACGTCCCTTTCATTGTGATTCAATTTTATTTCCCTAATAACTAATGATGTTGGGCATCTTTTTTACCTGAATATTGGCCATTTATATGATAATGGTTGAATCTGAAAAATATCTTCATGAAATCCCCTGGATTCAGGAGCTAGGGTACAGACTAATTCCACAATATTCTATAAGCTGACCTTTGGCAAGACACCACTTTACTATCAGCACCTGAGTATGATAATTTTAAAATTGGGTTAATATTAGCATCTGTTTTATGGGATTATTATGTGGATTAAGTAGGGTAATGTGAGAATTTTGGACATTGCCTGATATCTAAAATATTTTCAATAAATGTTAATTTTTATAGCCATCCTCACTGTCATTATCAATTTCAAGTCTTCCACGTTATTCTAAAACATATTCAAATGCAATCATGATTAAAATCTGATTTAGGCAAGATTTTTTGTAAAATTTCAGAATCAGAACATTTCTAAAACAGAAGACAGAATGATTTCATATTTAAAAATATTATTTAAATTACTAGTAAATATCTATGAGTACCTTTTAAATCTGCACATAAAAATAATACTACACATATAATACACATTTCAGTACACTGATTAATTTTTTAAAAATTAATGTAAATTTTGGCAGTTCAAACAGAAATCAAAGATATTTAAAAATTTTTATTTACTAAGGCTTACCCTATCTTAGATTAAAAGAATAAAGGGGACGCCTGGGTGGCTCAGTTGGTTAAGCAGCTGCCTTCGGCTCAGGTCATGATCCCAGCGTCCTGGGATTGAGTCCCACATCGGGCTCCTTGCTCAGCAGGGGGCCTGCTTCTCCCTCTGCCTCTGCCTGCCACTCTGTCTGCCTGTGCTCGCTCTCTCTCCCTCTAAAAAAAAAAAAAAAAAAAAAGAATAAAGAAATATTAGATTACTACTATAATTTTCAGTTAATTGCTTCTCCTAAATATGAACCAAGATCTACAGAACTCAAAGAAGGGATTTTTGACATCACTTTATACGTACTAAATCAATTACGGTATGTGTGATATGTTGGTAACATGCCAAATGATTCTCTGATTACTTGACCTCACATTTATAAGAGAATCATTATCTTGCCTCATTTGCAACACATTAAAATAAATTTTAACAAAGTAAATGAGAGTTTAGAGTGGAACTGCTCAAATTTTACAGATAAACTGTATCCTTAAGAGATAAAGGGGATTGGGGTGCCTAGGTGGCTCAGTGGGTTCAAGCCTCTTCCTTTGGCTCAGGTCATGGTCCCAGGGTCCTGGGATGGAGCCTCGCATAGGGCTCTCTGCTCAGCGGGGAGCCTGCTTCCTCCTCTCTCTCTGACTGCCTCTCTGCCTACTTGTGATCTCCGTCTGTGAAATAAATAAATAAAATCTTAAAAACAAAAAAAAGAGAGATGAAGGGGATGGGCTGAATTGACATTGGCATAACACATGCACATAATTTAGCTCTAGACATAACACACAGTGCTGGAATAGGTTTTCTCAAGAGGTAGAAGAAACTGGACATTGAATAATTGCATTTGGTTGGACTCAGGCATGCTCTCAGCATTAATTATCCGATTCTACAGAAGGTACAGCTCTATGGAGAAAGTATGCATTTTTCTGGACTGGTTTTGCTCAAATATGTAGATAGTTATGTGTCAAATGATCCTTGTATTTGTAGTTTTCCATTGTAACCCAGTTAAAAGACTTCACAAATAAAATTAACCAAAAATTGAAGCATCTTTCAAATATATAAACAATCTGAAATATATAAGATGATTTACCTAAAAATTAGCTCAAAGATATAAATAGTCTAAATTATGTGGGGAAGATAAATTGCCATAAATTACGGATCAGAAGGAAAAACCATCAATGAGAATAAAAACCACAGTCTTTGTATATATCATTCACCAGACTGAGTATGTCTTGGGTAAAAACTCTACAAGGATGGTGACTAAGCATAATTATTAAATCTATTTGTTGAATCATGTCATGAAGGTGATTTTGCAAATTTGCACATGGAATGGAAATAAAATTTAATGTTTCTTCTCACAGGTAAGATATTTTAATAGCTTCATGTTTATAGTAGAGTCCAGAATATCTTCAAGGAAATTAGTTATATCTATACGCACAGCCAGAGGCATCATGTGTCTGCAGAGGCTGATTCACTTTGCAGTGTTTGCAACACACAAACTCTACCAATAAAATTTACACTACCGGAATTTTGGTATAAAGCCCAATAAATATTTTAATACTTAATTCGACCACTTGTTATTTTCATGAAAACTAATAACCATCTGTTCCCCATCTGTCAAAAAAGCATGGAAATTAATAACTGCTATCAATATAGTTCATGATCCAAAAGGGAGGTATTTATTATTGTGAACATAAATCAAATCTGCTTCCTCTTGCTGGACTAGCATCCCCCAATACCCTTTTTTGAAGCAAATTAGAGAAAAACACTTCAGATTTCTTAGTATCAACAACAGTGCACAGGGCATTAAATTCAGAAAGTCAGTATACTAGGAAATAGGAACACTGGGCTCCCTAAACTAGTCCTCCACTAAAAATACTAGTGCCTTTGAACAGGTCACTTTATCCTCCAGAAAAAGATTGGATTAAACTGATCAGCTTATGGACAGGTAATAGAAGGAAGTCTATAGTTATCCCAGTAAAATTGAAGTTAATCACTAGGAGACATCATTAGGAAAATCTGTTTTAGGTTTCCTGCTATTTAACAAGCAGGCCTGACAGCAGAGTCAGAAGGGGTAAATCACCCAAATAAAGAGCTGCTGCTCCCTGAAATGTTCCTATACACTTGAAAAGGCAACCCTAAACAAGGAGTTGATTGCCTCCATGCCACTTCTCCCCATTAAATATAAACCAGTGGTTCCATTCAGTGAGAATACATTATTCAAGATCTGGGCTTCCTACATGCAAAGGCTATAAATGCATGCTCAGGACTTTCTAAAGTAACTATCCCCACAGAGGAAGACTTATTTTCTGGATACCTTTATGCAGAATGCAGTTTTTTCATAATTAAACAAGAAAGTGTGTGTGTGTGTGTGTGTGTGCGTGTGTGTGTGTTTGTTTGCAGCAGTGACTATAGAGGGAGAGGTGGGACATAGGGTCTTGTCAACGGAGAGGAAAGCCAATTTCGGTTGCCTGTCCTGTTGGACTGCAAGGCTAAAACTAAGGGGAAAGGTTAGAAGGTAGATTACTGTATGGACTGAAAGATGAAAATTAGCAGCTACTTGCTAGGGAGAGCTAGACACAAAAATTGGCATGATCTAAAGAATATTACACTGAAAATCAAATCTATTTCTCTCTTTTTAAGCATTCATATCAAAGTCTGTTACTTTCTAGATGTATGAAGAAGCATGATTCATTTTTCATTCTCTATAAAAGTTATCCATTTAGTGAGAAAAATAAAACTTTCTATTCATTTAAAAGTGCTGTTGTACTAAAGATAGAGGGCACAGAACACTGTATCTTGTGAGATCAGGAAAATTTTTCTAGGGTGATACCCTTATGTGCTGAATCTTGAAGTGTGAGTAGGCATCAGCCAGGTGGACAAAGAGGGTTTGGACATTATGTCTCAATAACATATTAGGAGATGAACCAGTAGAATGTGATTCAGAAATATGAGCACTGATTTTTCAGTAGAGAATGCTCTTGGGATCCTAAGGGAGAGTGATATGGATAGTATGGTTAAACAAAACATACCATGCATTTGAGTTTGAAATTAATCTTTTTAATCTAATCTTTTATTAAAAGGGAGTTGTCATCTAGGTTTGGTGAGTGTGGTTCATTAAAGTGACTCATGTTGTTTTTTTGATAATTTAGGGAGTGGTGCAGTTTATGGAATATTTTATGTGCTGAATGAAGGTGCTTGAATTAGGTGATCTAGAACTAGGAAGTTCTTGATCAGTTTTCCCCAGTGGGAAAGCAGAAATGCAACAGGGAGCTGAACTGCCCAGAGTGATTCAATTTGAACAGGAAAGAGAAGAAAGAAGGAGAGAAAGAAAGAAAGAGAAAGAGAGAGAAAGGAAGAGAGGAGAGAAGGAGGGAGGGAGGGAGAAAGAAAAGAAAGAAAGAGAGAAAAAGGAAGGAAGGGAGGGAGGGAGAGAGAGAGAGAGAAAGAAAGAACGGAAGGAAGGAAGGAAGGAAGGAAGAAAAAGAAAATGAAAATTTTGCTTCCCATCCTAAAATGGTACCCCTGTCAGGTTGCCACATTTCACAATTAAGGACTGGCTTTGGGTTAAATGTTAGATTTCAGATATGATACATGATGTGGTATTTATATAGAAGTTAACATATCAGCACACTTAACACCTTAGCATGGTCTGGTAGTTCAGTCTCAGATCAGGGAAAGTTTCTCTGACTCCAAATCCTATGTAGAGAGAGCATACAACTAAGAAGAACTCTGAGAAATCAGGACCTTTTGATTTCTAATTTTCTTTGATAAGTTAATTTTATAACATGTTTGGAAGATTAAAAAGACATGAAAGATTTTTCATATTATTTCTTTGAAATAAGAGTCACCAAAAAGAACACCAGTGGGCATATTCATTTTTCATTTCAAGTTTTGAAATGATAACCTTCACAATTATGAATATGACCAACTGAATAATTTTTTATAAAAGCATTCATACTGCAAAATGTGCAGACAGGATTACATACAGGCTTTTCTTGACAAGAATAATGCATTTTCTAATATGGAGAGAGAGAGTGAAGAGAAGAAGAAATCTAGCCAAGAAGTAGTGAGAGCAATGTAAATGTTAATGAGAAAGAATCCATGAATATATTAAGAAAAATGAAGAAATGGCATTGATTTTACAAATAAGTCAGGTTACTGCAATAGTATTCACACAAGTTAAATTAAATACTTTTGTTATTGAGAATTTGATTTTTTTGTTCTTTTTAAATGAAAACCCTGGGAATTCAGCCTATTGCTGACTGTGGTTGTAATAACAAATGAATATTCATTTAAAACATTTATTTTTAAATTAATGTCTGTCATTTTATGAAAGTCATGGTGATTTCACTAGTATAGTAATATTAAGGGAGAATAGAAACTAGTTATTTTACCCATCAATCCGAAAAAAAGTAGAAAAATAGTTTTTGATTTTTACATATGATAATTTTAGCTGCTGAGGAGATAAGAATTATTTTATATAATTGTACATGTCTGGAGATATAAATAGAAAGGAGACACATATCCTTATTAGGATTTGGGGGAAAGGACACTACAGAGCATTAAATAAATGAAAGACTCCTTTGAAATAGCTCTTACGTTAATATAATTAATGAGAGCCTTTGGATACTAAAATTTGGTATTAAGAAACTGTGAAAAAACATGTAAGAAAAGTTAGAGGCTATGGTGCAACTTATGAGAGTGCCCAGAATAAATATCACTTCTAAAGTGTCTATTCACATCGATTTATAACCCATTACTATTTAAAAATAATATGGTGAGAAAATGTGGGATTAATGATAAGTTTAAATCATAGTATAAGTTAAGGTCATTACTGGGGTAAAACTATGCTTATCGAACCTGTAGAATTTTTTCTTTCCAGGACAGCGGGAGGACACCCCGTCGGGGGCTGGACGCAGCCTTGGCCGGGACTCTCTGAGCAGGGTCTTGCTCCTGCCTCTCCAGCCACCGCCCCAGCCCTCCGGGGGTCTGTGGCCTGGAAGCCTCGCAAGGCCCGGGCTGGAGCAGGTGGAGACGGTCCGCAGAAAAACCGGAACACAACCACCCGTCAGGAGGATGGAGCTCCTAGGAAGGATTTCGTGGTTAAGATTCTAGTCTTGGGGGGCGCCTGGGTGGCTCAGTGGGTTGGGGCCTCTGCCTTCGGCTCAGGTCATGGTCCCGGGGTCCTAGGATCGAGCCCCGCATCGGGCTCTCTGCTCCGCGGAAAGCCTGCTTCCTCCTCTCTCTCTCTGCCTGCCTCTCTGCCTACTTGTGATCTCTGTCTGTCAATAAATGAATAAAATCTTAAGAAAAAAAAAAAAAAAAGATTCTAGTCTTGGGCCCAGGGTGGGCTCGCATGTACCGCCCTGGACACGGGCGAGAGCTCCGAGTGCTGCTCAAGCCTATATGTTATAGGCTTGCCTACATACATAAAAATATTTGAAACTTTTTCTATATGGCACAATTTTTTTAAGAAAGAATAATGAATTTTACTCTGCAAAATCTGGAATGCTATTGAATATATCTAAAAGAACTCACTATATGTGAATAAGAATTGAAGGACAAGGCCTCATTTATTTAAATATCTGTGTAAAGTGTTCATTTCAGGCCATACCTCTAGATGGCTTGGGAAGATTAAAATGGATTCTACTGAATTAATCCTCTGTTTCAGAAAAGATTTTGTTGGGGTGACTAGGTGGCTCAGGCAATCATCCGACTCCTGATTTCAGCTCAGATCATGATCTTAGGATTGTGGGATGGAACTCCATGCCATGCTCTGTGCTCAGCACAGAGTCTGCTTGTCCCTCTCCCTCTGCTTGTTCCACCCCCACTAACTAATTCTCCCTAATAAATACATAAAAATCTTTAAAAAAAGTTTTTGCAAATGATCTCTATACTGCATTTCTGCAAATAGATATTTAGATAGTATAATAAATTAATGAAGCTTTTAAAGCAACTTAATGGTAGTAGTCACTGAAGACCATGAGTACTGTTATCCCATTATATTGAAGGAATATATTTCTTTTAGAAATGTTGTGATGTAATGAAGACAAAAATTACCTAATTGTGTTTGAATTGGTTTGCCAGTGTTTAAAAAACCAAAGACAAGTTTTACTTTGCTGGATAAGAAAAGTTCATAGTGACAGCTTTTATTTATCCATTAGTATGTATTTTATGGATTTCTGCTATGTGTCAGACATTGTTAAAATCCAGTACTCTTAATTCATCTTTATAGTGTTTTACTGTGTGGTCTCTACAGAAAGACATGTCATTCCTCACTCTGAACCTCTGAAAAGAGACCAACAATATTGGGCCCTTATTTCATTTCCTGTAGAAACTCTGAAAGGATGGGCTTCCATCAGGGCCACAATGAGGATTTTTCTTTTGGGACCCCAAATAAAAGATCCTATTATTTGAAAGGGCTGAGAATGGCTCTTCTTCTCATCCTACCCTGCCCTATTTTTTTTTCTTTTAAAATTGTTTATGACTACATTACTGCTCTGCTAAAACATGCAGTGAATAATGGTATTTGAATATTTTAATTCTCAAAAATGCATTGAGTGGACCATCCCAGAACTTTCTTGGAACTAATTAATATGCAAGCTTTGATTCCAGTGTTTAAAAAAAAGTTTTTTAAATAGCCACCTTTAAATTAATCATCAATGAAAATACTAATTGTAGACATAGCCAAACATGCATTCTGAGCTTAGCTTGCTTTTAGAGATGGCCATTATAGCAAATGGATTTCTGTTTCCATAAATGTGAGTTATTAAATGTTTTTATGAATATCCCTGACACTTCCACTCAGTCTCTTCTGTCAGAAGGAAAATCAACACTACTTTTGAACTGTAAATATTGTTTTCACTCCCGTAAGTAGTATGACACCTCAATATATTTTATTGAAAAGGAGAAAGCAAGCAATGCTGATTAAACAAAGAATACACTTATACAGCCAAATGTTTCTACAAATCCTGTTACTCAGAAAGACCTAAATTCATTTTTTAGCAACCATTTAAACAGTCTGATCTGCTAATGTGAAAGGCATTAATTCCATTAAATTTTCTATTGAAATTATATCATTGGGAAAGAAATTTATAATCAGGTCTATTTTATAAGAAGAACAGTAGCACTAGCAAAAGATATTCTTTGGGACTGATAGCCAGCTAGAAAATGGAAAATAGTGTTCAATATTGTGCTATTTTTATTTAAATCACAGAGTGTCTGCTATAGCATATGTGTCTGCAAAATGCCAGTGTTTAATGAAGATATAAATACTGGAAATATAATTTTATGGTCACCTAAACATTACAGGAATATTTTAGACTTATATTCAATTCTAGTAAAGAAAATAACCCCACTTCTTTCATGTGTATTACATAAAAATACATTATACATAAAAGTTAAATTTTTATACAAAGCAATTAAATGTAGGTATTTGGGGAGAAAGTCATTCATTCCTTAGAGGGAAAGAGAGAGAGAGAGAAAGAGAAAGAGGGGAGAGGAAGAGAGAAGGAGAGAGTGAGTGCCAGCAGGGGGAGTGGCAGAGAAGAGGGAGAGGCAAAGAGCCTTAAGCAGACTCTATATTTGCAAGCCCAAAGTGGGGCTCAATCTCACAACCCTGCGATCATGACCTGAACTGAAACCAAGAGGGGATGCCCAACCCACTGAGCCACCCAGGTATTCCTAGGGAGAAAGTCATTTTAAGTAAGAATTTTTATGTTGAATTAGTAATTTTTTCCCCATCCTCCATGTTAAATGAACTTTGTCATGCTGATGATGGGTCTGTCCTGTCTTCCTCTTTTTTCTATACTTTTTTTTGCACTATTTTATTTTCATCTAAATAAAAATAAAGGATAAAGAAACTTCCCAGTCACCTTTTAACACTTATTTTCTGAATAAAAAATGTAAATGATCAATTATGGAAAATAAAAAAAAAATGATTCAACATTAAAATTTTATCTCTGGTTTTAGCACCAGAATAAAACTATTGTTAAACTTTCATTTTATTTCAGAACTACATTAAACTCTTTTATGCACAAATACTTGACTGTACCTATAGAGATTCCAAAGACTGGATTCTTGCCGTGAGACAGCTGCATCAAGGAAAAAGTCCACTTGTAAGATGCTATCCATCTTCCCAAATAACTTAGAGAGGGGCTGTACCAATTTACCTAACCTATTAGCAGTGTGAAAAAGTGCTCACTTGTGTCAACATGAGCTTGAATATTGCAGTTCTAACAGTTTACATAGTAAATACAACATACTATCTCATTGATTCAAATGTCTGTTTCTTTCACTGTTGTTGAAGTTGAACTTTTTCTTACAACATATTTTTCTTTTTCTTTTCTGTATGACCTCTTTTTCTTTTGGGTATGCTAGAGCTTATATTTTATAACTGTAATTACTCTTTATAAATTAAGGATACCGATCTTTTGTCACATTTACTCACATCATCATAATTAAACAGTTTACTTTTATTAATCATCCATCACTGAGTCACTCTTTCAGCAAATATTTACTTATGGTTGGCTATGTTTATAGCTGGCAAGGACAGAATTTAAGGGTTAAAACATATATATATATATACATACATATATATATTTATATATCATAATATCATAATGCTTTTCCTCTTGACTATACCAAAACTCTCAAAAAAATGGTTTGAGAGCAAGCAAAAATAAAGATTCATTTTATCTGCATGTATGTGTGTTCGGGGGGTGTCCCTGCAGACATGTCACTTAAAATAACCCAATGGAGAGAAATGGAGTGTTGAAAGATATTGGAGTAGAAGGGAATTGTAAGTTGAAAGAGAGAGTAAACAATCATAGGGGTTAAAAGGAAATGATATATTTAGGAAATATATAGTCCACGTATCAATGCTATAAGGGGCACAGAAGAATAAAGCAAACTATGTATAGAAAGCTAGACTGGGAAAATATTTGGAACAATTTGAATGACATTTAAATGGTGTTTGTGACTTCATTAAGTAGACATCATTTTATATCACATGTGCTTTAAAAATGGTAAACTGAATTAGAAGCTGGAAGCTACTGGGGACATCAGTAGTTTTGGATTCTATTGTGACACTTCAGATGGAAAAAATGTAATAATAGACATCTTGGGGGAGGAAATAACAGGATACATACAGATAGCTAGTCCTGATTGGGTAGGAAAATGAAGGAGTAGGGAAATCATTACTGTAACATCCAAGTTTCTGAATCCACTTGGCTGAGTTTGATGGAAGAGAACACAAGAAGGTGAGGAGGAGGAGGTGTTCTGCATTGGCCATCAACACTTCAGAAATCCCCCACTGGTAATCAATTTTACTGATATCTATTTCAAAAGTCACTAGAGTAGAAATGGCTTTTCTCAAAAGAACATTCTCTTCAGAGTTTGGCAGGGGGCAGGGGGAGTGTGTGAAATAAGTCAGTTACAAATTTCTTAAGTATATTTAAAAAATCAGTTTCTATTCTCATGGTCATATAAATGACTTCTTTATAAGCAATGTAATCAACAGAAAATCATAATGACTGAATAAATATCTTTAACAAGAGCTCTCAATCTTTATATTGACTTAGCCAGATAATTCTGCTTATCACTGAAGCAGAAAAATGTGATCACTTTTTTCATGAGTGCATAAAGATTAAGTTGTTTTGTTTTTTGTTTTCTATCTAAATTTTATTTCTGTCATCCATCCTTCAAACTAAACCATAGTTGATTTTGTTGTAACTGGGATTATTGCAGGATACTTATACAGGAAATGTTGTTTTGGTCCATTGCTGAAAAAGTATTAGGGCTTTAAAGGAAAGTCTCATATTTTTGTTACATCTACTTCTCCAAACCAGGGATAGGATATATACATGTGGCCCCTATATACAAAAATAATAAATAATACATAGGCATAAATTTTGTGCAAAAATAATTTAAAAGACCTTTTAAAACTTATTTCACTGTCCAATTAACTCACTTTTCCAAAGTGAATGCATTTTGGAACACCAGAAATGTAGCATATTGTTGGAGACCCCAGACTTCACATCTATATAGACAAAATATATTTACAAACTGTTTTGTAGGAGAGAAAATCTATTTATGTTGTACCTGATTCTTATAAGGCATGCCAGAAAAATTGGAGAGAGGTTTTGAGAAGATGTTGCATAGCACAATCAAGCATTTTCTTTTATTTTGATTCCTCTGAGCATAAAATAAAATATTGAGCCCTCTAGCACAAGGTGTTAGAATAAAAAACAGAGACCGGCCTTGAAAATTCTCTAAGCAGACAAAACCATTTTAATAATTCAAAGCTTATTTTGGCTTATTTTGCAAAACTAATTTGATCTAGGCCATTTCTTCCTGTCATTGGAAATCATTAAAAAATTTAAACTGTTTTTCAAAGTTTATATGAGGTACCTACTGACCAATCCCTATCATTTAAGAAAATGTTAATGAATCCCTGTGAAGAATAAACAGTTAACTGCTTTCTCACTATGTAAGCTGCTTTATAACAATGCACCCCTGAGCCCCATTCTGTGTTTGGTTTGAGTGTTCTCAGTTTGCATACTGTCTTTTTGGTGTGTGCACAATAAACTTTTTAATCACTACTTTGGTGATTCATAAATTTTGTCTCTGTTATTTATGAATTTTGATAAGGGCTTGACAATAAATATGTGTTGACAATAGGTTAATTTATTTTCACTTCCTGGCTATTGTGCTAGTAAGTTTTAGTTATCTTTCATAAGTTTCATTACCCTTTATGTTTATTTAAACCATCATTTTTATGCAAGCATGGAAAAGGCTTTTAATAGTAATTTGTTTACTTCTACACTTGAAGACTCACTGGTTTTCCTGTTCTTGGACCCCTAAGTAAGAACAGACACAAATTTGGACTTGACTGTTTTCCTTCTTTGTTGGTTCCAAGTCAGTTAAAAGTGCTCAAAGCTTCCTAGGGCCCCATGTAGCAATAACACAGTTCTTACTTTAATCCAATTTCAATGACTTTTCCTGCAGTTGACAGTAATATAGCCCTCATGATGACCAATTAGGTATTCCACATAAAAATCGCAGCTGCTTCAGTGGAGAAAATGATTACTGTAACATCTGGTAGTGTACTGATAAGGTTATCAAACAGGAAACTAAATCTTGAAAATCAGCTGCTCTTTATTCCAACTTCTTTCAACTCCCAAAGAACTATTAATTCTAGGACACATACAGGATGAGTCAGCTCAAAGCAAAAAGAAAAAAATCAAGCTGCACTACAGTAGTTCATTTTAAATATATCTACAAGTCAGGCAAGACATAATGAAAACATGAATTAAACCTCTCACACTTCCCAAAGAATACTGCATTAGTCAGAAATTTATAGAATAATGATATTGGACACTCTCCTTGGAATGCACTGTACAACAATACATATGAATTGATGTTTATTTAATATGCGCTTGAAGAGTGGAGATAAAGTTATAAAAAATAAACAAATATGATTAGGGATATAATTATTCCTAATCTCCAGTGGAAGACACTGTATTTCAGAAACAAAGTAAGGTACTTAAAAAGAATAAAGTTAGATTCCCTACATTTTACCAGGCAAGACAAAAATAGATATAATAATGGGCTAAACTGAAAATGTGAAAAATTCAACAATAAAAATATTATCAGAAAGCATAAAATAATATTTTGTGTTCATGGGGAACATAAAATATTCCTAAACAAAACAAATGAAGCACATAACCAAAAAAGAATTGGGATTCTTGATCATGTTAAGCTGTTTAAACATACATAGTCAATAGATACTTGAAAAATCAAAACTATATTCCAAACTAATGATTAGTATCTTGATTTCAAGTTAAATTGCTAAAACTCATACAAGTCCAAACAATCCATACTGAAAGGAAATGATAAAATACATAGTCAATGAACATATAAAAAAAAGCTCATCCAGAAGATAATCAAGAAGATTCTAGTTGTCTAGAATTATATAGAGATAGACAGGTTTTTTTTATTATATTGGCAAAATTTTTAAATAAAATTAAACTCAAGGGTTCACAGGATTGAGGTAAGATGAGTAATTTCACATGAGCTAGTAGGTATGTATATCTGTATATAACTATATATATGTATATATATAATTTATAGTTATATAGATTTTGTGGTAAGATCCTACATTGCTGAACTTTTTTTTAAAAAGAATTTTATGTATGGGATGACATTTATGTTTAAAAATGTCCACAAGTTACTAAATATTTTCTACTGGTGTATATGTGAATATGGAGAGGGAATAAAAATCTGGAATAATGATGACTGGTCTGATACTTACTAGAGGATGAGAGAAGGAAGTAGGAGTAGGGAAAGCTAAGGGTTGGGTGGTCAACAGGCTGGTCAACAGGGTCATCAGCTTTAGCTGATTTAGTTTATATGAGAATGCAGCTGTTTGTGCAAGACCACATTTTTTACCTAACATTTTAAAATACAATAATGAGAAATCTGAGCAAAATCTGAGACCACTAATACCTGTGAAATCATAGATTAGAGGGGAAGAATATCAACTAAGAAAGAAAGGAAGGAGGGAGAGAAGGAAGAAAAAGGGATGGAGACAAGAATGGAAAGATAAAGGTGAAAAAAAGAAGGAGACACTGCCAGGCAGCAAAATATCCCTAATTTTAATAGGTATGATAAAATTTACACTTCCTTTTAGCTATGGCAAAAATAAAAAATACACCAACTTATTTAAGTGACTTAGAACACAAATTAATTCCATTATTTTAGGATATATTTTCCAATCCCAAACAAAATTTACAATATTGATCATGGGACTGTTTCTCAGCAAAGAAACATTAGCAAACACAGAATGTCTCTGAATGTAGTTTTAGAAGAAAAAAAAAAAGAGTTTATCTATCCTGTGTAAATTTCATTTATATTACAATAGAACAGGCTTTTTAAAAAACAGATTTGTCACTGTGACACTTTAGTTACCCAGGGGAAAATATATGAAGGATCTAAGCATGTATAAATGACATACATGACATCTATGGGATGTCTGACATCCCATAACTAAATCTAAGCATGGCTAAATAACATATATGACAGACTGTTCTGGGAGATATCACTTTTTTGTTTGTTTGTGTTTTTTATTTCTTTTCAGTGTAACATAATTCATTGTTTATGCACCACACCCAGTGTGCCATGCAATACATGCCCTCCATAATACCCACCACCTGGCTCCCCCAACCTCCCACCTCCCACCCCTTCAAAACCCTCAGGTTGTTTTTCAGAGTCCATAGGTCTCTCATGGTTCATCTCCCCTTCCAATTTCCAACTCCCTTCTCTCCATCTCCCTATGTCCTCCATGTTATTTTTTATGCTCCACAAATAAGTGAAACCATATGATAATTGACTCTCTCTGATTGACTTATTTCACTCAGCATAATCTCTTCCAGTCCCATCCATGTTGCTACAAAAGTTGGGTATTCATCCTTTCTGATGGAGGCATAATACTCCATAGTGTATATGGACCACATCTTCCTTATCCATTCGTCCATTGAAGGGCTTCTTGGTTCTTTATTTATTTATTTATTTATTTATTTATTTAAAGATCTTATTTATTTATTTGACAGACAGAGATTACAAGTACGCAAGAGAGGCAGGCAGGGAGAGAGAGGAGGAAGAAGGCTCTCCGCGGAGCAGAGAGCCCGATGTGGGGCTCGATCCCAGGACCTTGGGATCATGACCTGAGCTGAAAGCAGAGGCTTTAACCCACTGAGCCACCCAGGTGCCCCAAAGGGCTTCTTGGTTCTTTCCACAGTTTGGCGACCATGGCCATTGCTGCTATAAACATTGGGGTACAGATGGCCCTTCTTTTCACCACATCTGTATCTTTGGGGTAAATACCCAGTAGTGCAATTGCAGGGTCATAGGGAAGCTCTATTTTTAATTTCTTAAGGAATCTCCACACTGTTCTCCAAAGTGGCTGCACCAACTTGCATTCCCAACAACAGTGTAAGAGGGTTCCCCTTTCTCTACATCCTCTCCAACACACGTTGTTTCCTGTCTTGCTAATTTTGGCCATTCTAACTGGTGTGAGGTGGTATCGATATCAGACTTTCTAGTTGAGCCTGGCTAAGTACTGCCTTGGAGGAACTATGAGTTTGAGTTTCTAATTAAAAGCTTTACATTGTAGATTTTGTTGGCTAACATGAAAGCCTTTTGTTTTGGACACTACACATGTGAGAAGAAACTTGCCATGCTGTCACTAAAACATGGGAATCTGGTTATAGTAATTCCTACTGAGAAGGCAACATACCTGTACCGGAAGAGTTGGGGTTAGGGTTAGGATCATACACTTCATTTCCTCAAACATTTGCCCAGTTAATTGAGACCACATATGTTTTCCATATCAAACAACATAAAAGAAAGAAGAACTATCTAAACTAATTGTTAATGCTAAAAAAATGCTCCATGAAGCTATAATATCCTTCCTACAGACCGACTATAAGCACATTTTTATGTTTTAATTAGTATTGCCTTCACATGGACTTATAAGCCAGAGGCGATGAGAATCTATAACCACACAAGCTAAGTCAATGTAGTATTTCTCACCCCTGGATGATGTTAATATCAAGTGATAAGCTTTGAAAATAAAATTCTATTGTCAGGATTCCATCCATGAATAGTTAATCAGAACCGTGGCGGACGGGTCATGGAGTCCGTGCATTCAACACTCTCCCTAGGTGACTGCAGAGCACAGCCAGGTTGGCAACCCCTGCAAGTTGATGTGTTCAATGTGATATTAATGTTGAATGTCAGTTGGTTCCATTTAAATGACGGAAAACTGTTTCAAATGAAATACTTCAGTTTAAAATGAAAAAGAGGCTATGTATCTAGATCTTTTGCCAGTAATTAAATAATGGGACAGTTTACAACAACCCTGTTAGAGATACATTATTGTCCTTGGGAAACAGATGAGAGTGGTTATATTACATGACCAAGACCACATATTTAAAAACTACAAACCTAAACAACTCTGCCTATCACTGAGGCATTGAAGTCGACCCCACTATTTTACTACATGATATCTTTCATATTAATAATATTAATAATATTCTAATTAAAGATTTTATTTACTTACTTAACAGTGAGTGGGAGAGAGAGCGAGAGAAAGCACAAGTAGGGGGAGCAGCAGAGGGAGAGGGAGAAGCAGGCGCTCCACTGAGCAGGAGCCTGGTATAGGACCCTGGGATCATGACCTGAGCCAAAGGCAGACACTTAACTGACTGAGCCACCCAGGCACCCCAATAATATTCTACATTTAATAAAGAATACCAAAACTGCCAAAAACAAATCATTACTTTTGAGAATTAAAATTGATTTTTAGACCTCCAAAGATTTCTACACTTTTTTAAGTTTTAGGGGAAAGTGTTTTCTTCCTGTTCTTTTTTTTTCTCTAAGGTTTTATTTTTATTCCAGTTATCATAAAGTGTGATATTAGTTTTATTGTACAATATAGTGATTCAACACTTCCATATAATACCTGTGCTCAACACATAAACATACCTTTTAATCTATCAACTATCTCCCCCTCAAATAACCTCCCCTCTGATAACCATTCATTTATTCTCTATAGTTAAGAGTCTGTTTTACGGTTTGTCTTTCTTTCTCCTTTTTTAATCATTTTGCTCATTACCATTGCTTCTTAAATTCCGCATATGAGTGAAATCATATCATATTTGTGTTTCTCTGACTGGCTTATTTCACTTAGCATTGTTCTTCCTAGCCCCTCCAGGTTCTTTGAAATGTCAAGATTTCATACTTTTTTATGGCCATTTTTCACTCAATGAATGATCCCTGCACCACCTCCATTCCAGGAAAAAATTCTGACTCCCTTCATATATGTCCCCATAATAATTTTTTGCATAATTCTTGCAATAGTGACTGTATTATTTTATTGAATCCAAATACCTATCATAGAAAAATACTAACCATGTCCTAAGCATGTACATACTACCTAACCTCAAGCTCAACAGAAGTTTCCTAATCTAATGTCAGTTCCTGAAGACTCTTTTCTTGAATGAAAAGTCTCTCTCTAGTTTAGTAATAAGCAAACTAACACGGTGGGGGGAGGGGAAAAAAGAGAAGCAGACATGGGAGAAGAAGTCCTGATGAGGGACTGGACCCCAGAACCTTAGGATCATGACCTGAGCTTAACTAACTGAACCACCCAGGTGCCCAACTTATTTCTTAGTGGAGTATTTACCTATGTCAAATAGAAACTGTTGGTTGGGAGCCAGGTGGTGGGTATTATGGAGGGCACGCATTGCATGGAGCACTGGGTGTGGTGTAAAACTATGAATTCTGTTACGCTGAAAAGAAATGAAATTAAAAAAAAGTAAAAAAAAAAAAAAGAAAGAAACTGTTGGTGGTTTGTGTTTTTCACATCCTCTAATCCTTGCTGATTTTCTGTTTAGTAGTTGACAGTGGGCTGGTGAAGTCCCCAAGTATAATTTGATATAGGTTAATTTTTGCTTTCAGATTTATCAATATTTGCTTCATGGATTTTGAGCTGTTTCATACATACACATTTAAGATTGCTATGACATCTGGGTAGATTGATCATTTAGTCTTTCTGTAATGTCACTTTTTCTCTATTAAAGTTCTCTGATCTAAAGTCTATTTTTTTTCTGATAATAAGACAGTCATTACGATTTTTGTTCTTGAGTTTCATGTTATACTTTTTTCATCCTTTTATTTTCAGCCTATCTACATGATTGTTTTTGATGTGAGTTCCTTGTGAACAGCCAATTTTGGCTGTTGTGGGGGGTTTTGTTTTCCTCTTTGTTTTATTTTTTAATTTCTGTCAATATGTTAATCTCTGTCTTTAAAATGGTGTATTTAGACCATATACACTTAAGGTAAGTGATATGTTAAGGTTTGAATCTACCATTTTGTGTTCTTTTTGTTTCATGCTTTCCCATTCTTCTGTTTCTCTTGTGCTGCCTTCCTATGGGTTTGGCCAAGGTTGCTTTTAAGCCCTCTGTTCTGGTAACACTGCAGTAACACTGCTACCTTCTCAATACTTTCAAGTCAGTACCATGTCCTGCTCTGATTGCTCTTCTATTGCTCTTAACAGAATAATAGGACACTTAAATAGCCATTTAAAACTCACAGAGTTGACTGTGATCCACAAGACTTTTCTTAACTGGCTGTCACTTTCCCTGGTTCTCTCCATTAATTTTGTGACTGCTCTTAGATTTTTCTTATATCCTGGATCTACCAGTTTTCTCTGATTGTTCCCCACCAAGATATCCATTATTTTTAATGATACCCTTATGCATAATGAGCACTGATGTTGGCAGGCGTCAGCCTCTGTCTCTTTGGCTTCCTTCTACTGGAATGGAAACTTCCTCCCTATGAGTGAGCTGAAGTAGGGAAATTAGGACCTTATTTTCACCCCACTTTGGAGTACAGTTTCCAATCTAAAATTGGGGCTGGGTATGAAAAGAGAGACCCAGTCTTCTTGGCCCTACCTACCCAGAACAGAGACTTTCCAACATAGGGCTGGGAAATAAGAAACATCAGCTGCCCACCCAAGCTATGGTGAAACTGTAGCCTCACTGGGAACTAGAGGGAGAGGGAATCCCCTTGTCTTCTTCACTATACCTGGTAGGAGAAAAATACTTCGAAGAGAGCTCCTGTAATATGGATCTGGGTAAGGGAGCAGGTAAGGGAACTAGTCATTCTTGTTGTCCTTACCAAGATTTAATAGATTTTCTTAAAATAATGTTTTTCCATTTGTTTTATGCCCTTAGGATAATTTGCAAAGAATTTAATTCTTTTAAAATAATTTTCAGCAGTTAAATTATTGTTTTGGTAGAGAAAGGGTCTGCCAAGCTCATTATTCTACTATTTCAGAATGCCAACCTTTAGCTCTCATATTTTATAAAATTATTTTAGTCAACTTTACCAGCATGCCAGTATAAACAGACACACACACACACACACACACACACACAACACAGATTTATAATTTTTAAAATTAATCAATAAAACATTCTTAACCTTTAAGGAAAATAGTCTACATAATTACCTGCTTTAATTTAGAAAAAATAACATACCATTTTTCTCAGCAGTTTTGCATTATATAGAGTTCTACACTATTTCACAATAGATATTTAATATTTCAATTAATAATCAATTTATTTAAAAGACGAAATAAATGCACCTAAAAATCACCATAGCAATCCATGGCAATCAATGTACAAAAATCTATTTCATTTCTGTACATTGATAATGAAGCAATAGAAAGAGAAATTAGGAAAATAATCCCATTTCTGGTTGCACCAAAAATAATAAAAATGCCTAGGAATAAACTTAACCAAGAAGGTGAAACACCCGTCCTCCAAAACTATAAAACACTGATGAAAGAAACTGAAGATGACACAAACAAATGGAAAGATATTCCATTCTCAAGGATTGGAAGAAGAAATATTGTTAAACTGTCCATTCTACTCAGAGTAATTTATACGTTCAATACAGTCTTTATCAAAATATAATAGCATTTTACACAAAAATAATTCAAGAATTTGTATGGAACCACACAAGAATCCAAATAGCCAAAGCAATCTCAAAAAAGAAAAACAAAGCTGGAGGAATCACAACTGCATATTTCAAGTTATACTACAAAGCTGTAGTAATCAAATAATATGGCACTGGCACAAAAATGGACACAACGATCAATGGACCAGGATAGAAAGCCCAGAAACAAACCCAGAATTTTATGGTGAATTAATGTTCGACAAAAGAGGCAAGAATATGCATTGGGAAAAAGACAATCTCTTCAACAAATGGTGCTGGGAAAACCAGACAGCAACATGCAAAAGAATGAAACGACTGCTTTCTTACACAATACACAATAACAAACACAAAAGAGATTAAAGGCCTAAATGCGAGTCATGAAATCATAAAAATCCTAGAAGAGAGCATAGACAGTAATTTTACTGGCATCCTCCACAGCAATGTTTTTCTAAATATGTCTCCTGAGACAAGGGAAATAAAAGCAAAAATAAGCTATTGTGACTACATCAAAATAAAAAGCTTCTGCACAGTGAAGGAAGCAATCAACAAAACTAAAAGACAAACTACTGAATGGAAGAAGATATTTGCAAATAACGTATTTGATAAAGTGTTAATACCCCAAATATATAAAGAACTGATACAACTCAACACTCAAAAAATAATTAAAAAAATAAACAGAAGACATGAACAGACATTTCTCCAAAGAAGACATATAGATGGCCAACACACACATGAAAAGATACTCAACATCACTCGGCATCAGGAAATCACTATATGGTACACCTGAAACTAATATAACACTGTATATTAACTACACTGGAATTTAAATAAAAAAATAAATAGGGTTAGAAGGAAAAAATAAAAAAAAGTGACCAAAGATACATGATATAAAATTATTAAAATATATGGGAAATACAAATCACTTCACCCTAGAAGGTTTAGAAAATAACTATAATATATATTTCGTTTAATTTGAAAAGTTCTAATTTAAAGAAATTTCACGGGCTTTGAATTGAAAAAGAGAGAAAGATGAATGCCCTTAAGAAAAAAGGACCTTCCTTTTTATCTCATTAGAGATCCCTGATTAAGGAAGAAAATCAGTGAACAACAACCATAACTAGACAGAAAACAGTTGGTGAGGCTTTTCTCCAACTCTTTCCAAGTTGCAACCATTCTTTGACTATACATAAAATGAGTAGTCATATGATTACTTATGACTTCCAAGATAGGTAAGATTTAGGGAAAAATTCACATTTGATGTGTATGAAAATGTTGACTTCTGTAGATGTACTTGCTAGTGCATTTTCCAGTCATCCAACTTCATAAAACAATATTAATCATGGCCAAAAGGACTGAATGTCAACTGCAAGTCCAAACATTAACCTAGTGTTCCTAATATATTTCATTACATGGACCTAATCTTCTTTACCTTCATGTGGGACTACTATTATTTCATTTGTCTACCAGTAGAAGAGAAAATTGAGACCCAGAAAGAAAACCCAATTTTCCATTGTCTCATTCACACTCAGCATTTCAGTGTATTATAGCTCCAGAGCAAACATTATGTTCAATGTTTGACAGTGCTTCTCAAAAATAAGTAGTATTAATGAGCATTAATTTAATTCTCCCCTTGCAGGAAATATGTGGCTCTATGACTTCAGTTCTACATACCAATCTTCTAAAAGTGGGACAAATGCACATATTCTCGGGGGGGGGGGTGGAGAATAACAAGCCATTTGCATTTCCATGAAGAAGTTGTCCTAATTCTGTCCCTTGAAGAAAAGTAGCTATTAAATCTTCCAACCCCTAGTTTGAGAATCAGATCAACAGAGAGATATGTCCAAATGATAACTATATAAGTTGATTACTTTTATTATGGTATGATGAAAAGTTCACTGAAGTGAGGTAGTGTTTCCAATAAAAAAAACGACTAACTACTAGGGTATAAACATATGGCACTATACTTAATTATAGCTATAAAGTTTCATGTTATATAAAACTCTAATGACCATTGTATAAATTATTCACATTGTACTTTTACTTGAGAGTCACAGTACTGGGTTTTTATTAGTAATTTTTGAAAAGTCTAATGAGCATGAGTTAGGACTAAGACTAAAAATATTAATCAATCATTTCTACGAAAGATTAAAGTGTGAGCGACAAAATAATATAATTTTTACTTGTTGCATCACACCTTTCACTTAACAGGGCACTTTCATATTCCCAGTGCAGTGTAATGAAAAGTAAAGAGTCAGGCAGATCTGAATTTGAGTTTTGGGTCTATTACTCATTAGCTCAGTGACACTGGGTATATTACTTATACCTGCAAAGTTTAATTTGCAGGTATTAAAAATTTTAATTTTCCTCAATTGGGAAAAAAAAGAAAACTGTAACATCTACCCGTAACATTATTATAAATGTTTCTAGAGAAAACGTACAGTAAAGTACCACATACAGGTTAGTTTAATTTAAAAGCTCCCAAACTTCATATTTGGGGGGCTATACATGACTGTAAATGGATCCACACTACCTACCATTTATATCTCCTCCTGTCTGGTTGCCTCTAACTTCTACACAGGACCTCTGCTAGCTTTTCACAGTGCCCCAAGTTCTTCTTGTGAGCTGTGTGCAGACACACTAAGGGAAGCATGGCAACACCGATACCATCTCATGTATGTTGGATAGCTAATGAGCTCTTCTGTGTTTGGTGCTTTCGGGTGCGCAAGTTGCCTTTTGTCTTACCAGGGAGCACTGTTATGACCAGGGTACAGGCTCTGGAAACTTTTACATATTACACACTTAAAGCAACACTGTGGCAAGGCTCTCCCTCCAGACTTCAGTTCCCTGGTGTCTAGCTAAGTTACAGGAGAAAGAGGAAAATATCTTCCTTGGCTCAAGTCTGGTGACCCAAAATATAGGCTATTTTCTCCAGTTTTTTTTTTTCTTTTACATCTCTGGCCGGAATCCCATGGCATACTTTCAAACTTTCTTCTCCATGACCTTCTCCCCATGCAAATCCCTAGTATCCTCGACCACACTGACCGAGTAACATTAGGGTTGAATATAATCCTCTATTGGGGAAGCAAGAAAATGAGATTGTACAATGACTTGTGTGAGGTCACACTAAACAACAACAACAACAACTGTTGGTATTTGGATATTAGGTTCTTATTACTACACCTTAGTTATAAGATCCTCTAAATCTTGGAATTTTGTCTTTTCCTAAAAGAGAAAGGACTGTTTCATCACCAACATTATACCCCTTTATCACTGAGAACTTACTGGAAAACTGGCTAAGTGTGACTCTACTAAGTACTCTGTGTATTTTTTTGTTACTCCTACAACAAACCCATGGAATGGGTATGATGGTTACTCCTATTTCTATAGATAAAAATGTGAAGATTTTGAGTGGTCAAGTGAGATGCAGGAGTGAGAGGCTGTGGAATAATTCTGTGTGCAGGCAGCCCTTCTCGACTCGACAATGCCTTGCAGGACTCGACTCTGTAAACTCAGCCATCGCACTGAACAACATCCTAGCATGGTACTGAGCTGTAGCTGACTCTCTTTAGGTGTGGGATTAGTGTAATAGAGTGGCTAAACCAGGGACTTCACAAAGAAGCTTCAGGTATGTTTTAATTCTGCCTTTCTTTCCATTCAATCCCATATGCCTTCATGGAAGAATCTCACAATCAAAGCATCTTCAGAAATAATTTCAGTGTGCACATGTGCTTTCTTCATACTGAAAATAATATTTTGACTATTAAAAAATGCTCCTCTAAACTATTATAAACCATAAAACACAACATAAGAAACAGAGAGTGAAGCAGATGGTGAAACTCAAGTTTTCATCAAATACAAAATACCTTTTTGTATTTGAAAAAAAATTTGTATTTGAAAAAAATTTGAAAAAAAAATATGGGTGAATAACTCTTCACAAATAACTTATATTTTCTCCATGTTCCCTAAGTATAATAAAATAGTTACCATAGTGAATTTGTACCTAAAAGATTTATACAAAATGATAAATCACCAAATATTTATAAAATAAATACAAAATAAAATAATTAACATCAGTTTTCCCAGATTCTCATGATTGCAAACACATGCTGAAACAATCTTGATTTTATTCCCAGAGAGAAAAATAATCATAACAGCATATTTTAATTGCTCAAAAGTAAAGACATGAAAGTTTCACACATTAAAAATACATGTCTTTGTGTCATGAATTTTGTACTTTCTAAAATGGAAGAATGACATTTAGACATTGAAGAGATTCTCTACTTTTTTTTTAAAGATTTTATTTATTTATTTGACAGGCAGAGATCTTAAATCGGCTGACACTGTATGATGATACAAACGTGATTATACAGCATAAGGTGAGAGAGAAAAAAAGATGGAGGAAGTCTAAGAATGATCAGACACATGAGATAAAAATAACATTAGCAACAACTACTACTATTCTAGTGTACTTACGCTATACTGAGTTCCATAAAACTTTTCCAAATGTTAAATCCTCTAAATCTTGCTACAAATATTCTTTGAAAATATTCAGTTTTACAGAAATAGAGTGAAATACAGGTGAAGTAATGCACACAGGTAGATGAATGGCAAATCACCAATTTGAACTTGGGCCTAACCAGTCCCAGAGATCACAATATTAATCACTGAAGACTGAGAGGTTATCCTGATGTCAGAGTCATTTTATAATTATGAGAAAGTTCAAGTATTTATATACTTTCTGCTTGTTTTAGGGTCCATATATCCTTATCTTTTCAGTCTTAAAAGTTTTTATAATAGTTATAAGCTTACAATAAACTTGAGAGAGAGGTCCAGAGGGTTCCCATATGACCCCTGCTCCCATACATGCATAGCCTCTGTTATCAACATTGTTCACCAGGGTGGCATATTTTGTACCAAAAATGAATCTACATTGACACATCATAATCATGCAAAGCCCATAGTTTACCTAATGGTTCATTCTTGGTGTTGTACATCCAACGGGTTTGGACAAATGTATAATGATGTGTATCCATCATTATAATATCCTACAGAATATTTTCATTTCCCTAAAAATCCTCTGTGCTCTGCCTATATATTCATCCCTGATACACCTACAATATCCCTTGCAACCACTGTTTTTTTTATTATCTCCATACTTTTGCTAGTTGAAGCATTCCATATGTAGTCTTCTAGATTGGCTTCTTTCACTCAGTAATATGCATTTAAATTTTCTTCATGCATTTTAATGGCTTGATAATTTTTTTAAATATAATTTTTAAAAAATAATATTTCTTAATGTGGATATAGCACAGTTTATGTATCCCTTCACATACTGAAGAACATCTTAGTTGTTTCCATGTTTGGATAATTGTGAATAAAGTTGCTATAATCATCTGTGTGCAGGTTGCTATGGGAACATAAGTTTTCAATTCCTGGGGCGCCTGGGTGGCTCAGTGGGTTAGAGCCTCTGTCTTCAGCTCAGGTTATGGTCCCAGGGTCCTGGGATAGAGCCCTGCATCGAGCTCTCTGCTCCGCGGGGAGCCTCCTCCCCCCCACCCCCCCTACTTGTGATCTCAGTGTGTCATATAAATAAATAAAATCTTAAAAAAAAAGTTTTTAATTCCTTTGGATAAATATCAAGGCACATTATTGGGTTATATGGTAAGAATGATTAGCTGCGATTTAATTTTTTTATAATATATTCATTCAATGCTATAAATTTTTCTCTCAGTACTGTTTTCACTGCACACCATAGATTTGGATAAATTGTGTTTTCATTTTATTTTTTAATTTTTTAAAAATATTTTATTTATTTATTTGACAGGGAGAGATCACAAGTAGGCAGAGAGGCAGGCAAAGAGAGAGAGGGAAGCAGGCTCCTTGCAGAGCAGAGAGCCCGATGCGGGGCTTGCTACCAGGACCCTGAGATTATGACCTGAGCGGAAGGCAGAGGCTTAACCTGCTGAGCCACTCAGGCACCCCTGTGTTTTCATTTTAATTTCATTCAAAATATTTTTAAGTTTTTGTTGAGATTTGTTGCCTTATGTGTCATTTAGAAATGTGTTAAAACTCTATGTATTGGGGGATTTTCCAGTTATCTTTCTTTTTTTTAAAATTTTTTATTTGAGAGAGAGCATGCACATATGTGAGAGAGAGGAGGGAGAGAGGAAGGGAGAAAGAGAGAGAGAGAGGGCAAACAAGCAGGGGGAGGGAAAGGGGCAGAGGGAGAAGCTGACTCCCAGCTGAGCAGGGAGCCCAACTCTTGGGGCTCAATCACAGGAGTCCAGTATCATGACTTGAGCCAAAGGCAGATGCTTAATTGACTGAGCCACCCAGTAGTCCCTCCAGTTATCTTTCTGATACTGATTTCTAGATTAGTTTCACTCTGGTCTGACAGCAGATATTGTACTTCTATTCTTCTAAATTTGTTAAAGTGAATTTTATGACCCAGAATGTGAACTTTATTAGTCAATATTCCATGTGAGCTTTAGAAAAATGTGAATTTTGATGCTAACGGATGAAGTCATCTACAGATGTCAAATTATATGCAATTGATTAATGGTGTTGTTGAGTTTGATTGTGTTCTTACTAGTTTTCTGTCTGCTGGATCTGTCTATTTCTAAGAAAGAGGTGTTGGAGTCCAACAGTGATAGTGAAAATAACTCTCTCTCCTTGCAATTCTATCAGTTTTTGCCTTATGGTTATGGTCCCAGAGTAGAATTTAGGGGAAGAGAACAGAGTAGCCAGAGATGATGATGATGCAGGATTCTAGCTTGAGTAATGGGATGAATTGAAATAATATTTAATACTTATGGACCACATTCTATTTTCCATGCAGTATTCTAGTATTAGTATACATAGTATTAGTATACATGCATCTAGTATTAGTATACATGTCCTAATTTAATGTTTACAACAACCATTTGATAGAGTCATTTTACAAATAAGAAATGTGAGGCATAGAGATTAGTCAGGATTACATAGTATATAAATAGCAGAACTTAACACCTGGCTCCTTCAGAGTCCATCCATTTAATTATTTCGCTCTTTTGCTTAGATTGCTGTGATATTTACTGAGACAGAAATTTTGGAGAAGTTTGGATTTCAGAGATGAATTCTGTTTTGGACTTTTGGATTTTGAGGAGCCTGTGATAATAGACAGTTGGAGATTTCCAATGACTACTTCAGTTATATAATCCTACAATTCATGAGGGAACAGTGGCTGGGATATTTAGATTACAGAGTTTTCAGTAAACAAGTGGATGCTGAAGTCATGGAAGTAAATGATATTGTCAAAGTGAGAAGAGATGATGGAAGTCAGGTATCATGCCCTGTTCATGGGTTTTAAAGGAGATATAAAGATGTAAAACATAATCCCCTCACAGATTTCCATCTCATGGGAGAAATAAACTCACAATTACAATATGGAGTGATAAGTGCTCAATCAGAAGGCCAAATCACTGACAATAATTTACCTCCTGTAAGTGAAGGCCATGGTCCATGAAACTACTTCCTAGAGGCTGCAATACTTGAGCTAAGTCTAGAATGATGGCTTGGAATAAATCAGGTGAAGATGAGTTAAGTATCAGATTACCTGGGCAGCAGACCTTTAGGTAGTTTAAGCAGCCCAAGAAAAGGTGGTGACAGGGCCCCAGACAGGGATGCCTCTTGGGTAGTGTAATTTCTGTAGGATGGTTGCATTGTGGATGTCTGGAAAGGAAGTGCTGGGAGGTAAGCAGTGGGGAGGGTGCCAACCGACAGAAAGCCTTTCAAGTAATTACCTCTGTTCTCACTTTATCCAGCTTGTGCCTTGACAACATAGAAGTATATCCTATGTAAATGTGAATATTAGAATATTTGGAATAAGCCCTGTATACTTCATTTGTGTACTCAGATGAACTAAGGAATAAGTCACAATCTCATGCGTAAGTAACCAAACAATAAGAGCCTATTTTTCTTCCACATCTTAAATAATATTTTAAATATTTTATATGCTATCCCTGAATTTTACCACTTAAAAATATTGCCATGATAGAAAGAGTTAAAAAAGCAGTGTGTAGGAAACAAGATGCCAGTTTGTTTTTCAAAGAAATAATAACATACTTGCCCTCCCAAATTTTAATTCTGTTGTCATATGTACTTTACCTGGAGTCACCCCCACCTGGTAATTGGAAATCCCTGAAAGCAGAAAGTAATTTGTTCCCATGCATAATTATGTGAAAGAGTCTGACCACAGTGTTGGTGGCTACCTAACACTCTTCAAGTTGAATTCTAGACAGTGTTGCAATAAAAATCTAGATATCTAATTTTTTTAAAAATGACTTCTCAAAATTGCACTGTCATGTATTCTTAAGTTTTGTTGAAAAAAAACACAAAACTTACCAAATTGATAAAGCGTACTTCCCAAATGCCTGAAAAGACAAGTAAATATTTTTTTTTATTCTTGCTTTTCATAACACTAGCTAATATTCTAAATCATGGTCAAATAATTTGTCCCTAGTCAAATTGGGAACATCATTTGAACAAATCTAGAAAAAAAAATCTGGAAAGAGCACAAGAAAAAAAAGAGAAACATCTGTGTATTATATGATTTTGCAAAATTATGAATGTCATTAGCAAGCATAATTTATGAGATTCTTTTTATTTATGCTAATGTATTACTCAAAGTGTTTTCTAATTTCTTATTTGGAATGTAACAGAAGATTTCAATATGATTGACACAGACTTTATTCTCCCTGTCACAACTAGTTGTTTTTCTCATGCATGTGTGTATTTTGCAGGGTTCCCACGGAGTTGTTAATGAGCCATCAATTATTTGTGCAAATTGAAAGAAGAAACTAAAAATCTCTTTACTTAAGGTATTAGTACATGCATTTAAAATTGAATATGAGGGGCATTGGGTGGCTCAGTGGGTTAAGCCTCTGCCTTCAGCTCAGATCATGATCTCAGGGTCCTGGGATCGAGCTCTGCGTCAGGCTCTCTGCTCAGCAGGTAGCCTGCTTCCTCCTCTCTCTGCCTGCTTGTGATCTCTGTCTGTCAAATAAATAAATAAAATCTTTTTTAAAAAAATGATAAATTAGAATATGAGAATATTTGATTTGAACACAAGTATATTAAACCTTGTATCAGACACATAGGACTTTAAAAATATTATTTTGTGCTTTAAAGAAGTTAAATAATCTTTGAGTCAGAGATTCCTTCACAGTGGGTGATTAGGCTACATTTGATGGGGAGTAGAGAGCTGTGTATTATATATATACACGAGTTGAGGGAAAAGACTGAAACATTATGCATGAAAAGAGGAGGGGAAGGAAAGTTTAAGAGGTACTGTGGTATTCTGTGACTGTTCATGATATTCTAGACATGCAAATAAAGAAACTAGTTATTTTGTAGACCTCTGGGGAAGACGACAGAGAAGGAGGATCCTAAGCTTACCTCATCCCAGAGATACACCTAGCTAAAACCCACATCAGTATAACTAACCCAGAAAGACTGGCTTTCTACAGAAACTGACTTTCTACACTTGATCACTTCATCTAAGATTCTTCCTGAACACATTCTCATCAAAAAAGGTAGGGAAGGGAGAGGCACCATTGGGAACCAAAATAATCTGTGAGACTAACCACGAAAAGTAGGGAAGAGGAAGAAAGGAATCAATCTCATTAACAATTGAACCAAATAAAATACCCAGGAATAAATTTAATCAAGGAGTTGAGAGACCTGTACTCTGAAAACTATAAAACATCAGTGAAAGAAACTGAAGATGACATACAAAGATATCCCATGCTCATGGACTAGGAGAACCAATACTATTAAAATGTTCATACTGTCCAAAGCAATCTACATATTTAATGCAATCACTATTGGATACCAACAGCATTTTTCACAGAACCAGAACAAGTAATCCTAAAATTTGTCTGGAATGACAAAAGACCCCCAATAGCCAAAGCAATCTTGAAAAAGGAGAACAAAACTAGAGGTATCACAATTCCAGGTTCCAAAATATACTACAAAGCTGTAATAATCAAAACTCTATGGTGCTGGCACAAAAATAGACACATAGATTAATAGAACAAAATAGAGAACCCATAAACAAACCCATGATTATATGTATGATCAATTAATCCATGAGAAAGGAGACAAAAATATACAATACTGAGCCTACACCAAAATAAAATCTTTTGTACAGCAAAAGAAAACATCAATAAAACAAAAAGATAACCTACCAATGGGAGAAGATATTTGTAAATAATATATCCAATAAGGAGTTAATACCTAAAGTATTTAAAGAATTCATACAACTCAACACCTAAATAAATAAGTATTCTAAATAAAAATGGGCAAGGAACCTGAGAAGACATTTTGCCAAAGAAGACATACAGATACCAACCAACATATGAAAAGATGCTCGACATCCATGGATCATCAAGGAAATGGAAATCAAAACTACTATGAGATATCATCTCACACCAGTCAGAATGGCTAAAGTCAAAACCAGAAATAAGAAGTGTTGGTGAGGATGTGGAGAAAAGGGAATCTTCATGCAGTGTTGTAGGAATGCAAGCTGGTGCAGCCACTGAAGAAAACATGATGGAAGTTTCCCAAAACCTTAAAAATAGAATTATTCTCTGGTCCAGTAATTCCACTACTGTGTATTTATCCAAAGAGTACAAAAGCACTAATTTGAAAAGATATACCTACTCCTATATTCACTGTAGCATTATTTACAGTAGCCAGATATGGAAGCATGTGTCCATGTGTCCATGAAAAGTGTCCATGAACAGATGAATGGATGAGGAAGATGTAGAACAAAAGGTAACACAATATTACTCAGTCATAAAAAAAGTGATATATTGCCATTAGCAAAAACATGGATGAATCTAAAAGATATAATGTTAAGTGAAATAAGTCAGAGAAAGATAAATACCATGTGATTTTACTAATATGTGGAATTTAAGAAACAAAACAAGGGGTGCTTGAGTGGCTCAGGTAGTGAAGTGTCAGCCTTTGGCTCAGGTCATGATCTCAGGGTCCTGGGATAGAGTCCCTCATCAGGCTCCTGGCTCAGGGGGGGTTGGCTTCTCCCTCTTCTTCTACCCCTCCCCCACAGGGCTCATGCTCTCTCTTGTGCTCTCTTTCAAATGAATAAAAAAAAAACTTAAAGAAAAGATGAAAGAGGACAAAAAAAAAAAAGACAAACTGAGAAATAGATTTAACTATAGAGAATAAACTAGTGTTTGCCAGAGAGGATGCTGGGCTGGAGGTGGGGTAGGAATGGGTGAAATAGGTGAAGGGGATGAAGATTATACTTATTAAGAAGAGTACTGAGAATTTACAGAATTGTTGAATCACTCCATTATACACCTGACACTAATAACACTGTATGTTAATTATATAATAAATAAATAAATAAAATTTTAAAAAAGAGAGAGAGAAAGAGAAAGAGACTGTTGTTGTTTTGATGTGACTTTAATTCTCAGGTCTTTGGTCTGATCACAAAAATGCTCCCAGAATGAATCACAAGAATTATGGCTTACTAAGCATTAAGTCTCAAGGACCCTGCCATATCTTCATCATGAGTAATCCTAAGATTCTTCTTGAAACCTTCTCCCTCTCAGAAGGGTATGTTTTCCAAGTCAATAAAATCCTGCCTCCCTGTTAAAAAAAAAATTGTATTTTTTCCCCCCGGAGCACATTTTCTCTTTTTTTCCTCCTTTGTTCACAATAGAACATTTTAATCACTGTGAGCTCCAAGTAAAACTGCTGCTTCCTGCCGTGTATCAAGGCCTGGAGGGAATTGCAATTAACACCCCAGCTTGCAGACGGAAAATTCCTCAGAGTGCAGACCCCAAACGCAGCACAGAAGTTCACACAGGTGAAGAGAGCAGTCTCCACAAAGCCAGCAGAGAAGCAAAATTAAAAATTGGGTGTACAGTATTAGAAGAGAATTTCACTTTCATTAAAGAATATTATTAATGAAAGGTGCTGGGTGGCTCAGCTGGTTAAGTGGCCGACTTGATTTCAGCTCAGGTCATGATCTCCTGGTCCTGGGATCAAGCCCCAGGTCAGGTTCTGCACTCGAAGCAAAGTCTGTTTGTCCTTCTCCCTCTGCATTTCCCCTCTGGTCTCTTTCTCTCTCTTATATAAATGAATACAAATTTTTAAAAAAGAATATGATTAATGCAGTCTTCCTATTCTTTTATTTCAGTAATGATCAGCATTCCAATAGTCACCATTTGGACCCCCTTTTATTATCCATCCATGCTTAATAACCATTTCCTATATCTCTATAAATAAATATATATTTATAAAACAAAATGAAATATTTATTAATTTAAAATGTTATTAAATGAAAACATTATTTAAAAATTTAATGGCTACAGATACAACAAAGTTTGCCATTTAATCTGCTTTATTGATGATTTTCTATAACTTTTATAGAAATTATAAAAACTTTTATAGGTCTAGAAAATCAAACAAATAACAAGCAAAGTCTTGATCTGGAGTATTTGACTATTCTGTGGTATAAATATTACAACCAAGGTCAATTTTATTTTATTTATTTATTTATTTATTTATAAAGATTTTATTTATTTACTTGAGAGAGAGAGACAGTGAGAGAGAGCATGATCAAGGAGAAAGTCAGAAGGAGAAGCAGACTCCTCGTGGAGCTGGGAGCCCGATGCGGGACTCCATCCCGGAATTCCGGGATCATGACCTGAGCTGAAGGCAGTCGCTCAAACAACTGAGCCACCCAGGCGTCCCCCAAGGTCAATTTTAAAGTGATTGATGTAATACTACTGAATATAGAGTTGGGAAGACATATTTAGAATCCAACTAGTATATAATTTTTAAATGTCACACAGGTAACATACAAAGAGATAACCCCAAGAGCAGAAGTAATAGTAACATAATTAGAATATGATTAGACTTGACAGTGATATTGATAGTTTTGAGTATTTATTATACTTTAGTATAATTACTTAAAGTATAAGTCACATAATTTAACTTTTAATAATGACTGTTTAATCAATGACTTGTAAAATCCCTGAAAATTTAACTGTCAGGTGTTGTGAGCCATCACGAGCCTACATTCACACTGAGCAAATGGATGGTTATAAAAACTCTGGCTGTGGGGCCGGACTACCCACCAAATGCAAGTAATTAGTATAAAATAATGCCAATATATTCCTTGTTAGTTTTTTCAATATAAATGGAGCAAAAATCAGTTTTCTAGAAATCTCTTAACTGTCTTAAGCTTTGAAACCTGTCTGAGTCTCAATCTGGCAAAATCTGTGCATTTATAATCCTGGGACATGCTCTTCTCCTCATTACAACTGTTCACTTTCAGATCACTTCTTATTTACCAAAGATATTCAGTATTGGGTCAGTGTTTCCCCCTTTACCCCACAATCACCATCATTTTTTTTTTAATTTCTTTTCAGCATAACAGTATTCATTGTTTTTGCACCACACCCAGTGCTCCATGCAATACGTGCCCTCCCTAATACCCCCCCACCAGGCTCCCCTAACCTCCCACCCCCCACCCCTTCAAAACCAGTCAGGTTGTTTTTCAGAGTCCATAGTCTCTCATGGTTCACCTCCCCTTCCAATTTCCCTCAACTCCCTTCTCCTCTCTGTCTCCCTATGTCCTCCATGTTATTTGTTATGCTCCACAAATAAGTGAAGCCATATATTAATTGACTCTCTCTGCTTGACTTATTTCACTCAGCATAATCTCTTCCAGTCCCGTCCATGTTGCTACAAAAGTTGGGTATTCATCCTTTCTGATGAAGGCAAAATACTCCATAGTGTATATGGACCATATCTTCCTTATCCATGTGTCTGTTGAAGGGCATCTTGGTTCTTTCCACAGTTTGGCGACCGTGGCCATTGCTGCTATAAACATTGGGGTACAGATAGCCCTTCTTTTGACTACATCTGTATCTTTGGGGTAAATACCCAGTAGTGCAATTGCAGGGTCATAGAGAAGCTCTATTTTTAATTTCTTGAGGAATCTCCACACTGTTCTCCAAAGTGGCTGCACCAACATTTTTTAAAAGAACATTCTAAGTGCATTATCTGTCATCTTAGGCTCTGAGTGTCATGACCTCAAATCCAGTGAGGTCCCTTTCTTCAATTTCTAGAATGTCTCAAACTTTGTCATCACGACTACCTACCTCAGTCTCAAAATATCTTTAACAAACATCCCATACTTCCTCCATCAGCTCTTATACATCTATCCCACTCCCTCTAATATCTCCATTAATCCAGAGATACCACTTAATTCTCCATATCTGTAAGACTCCTACTTTCAAATCTCTCATTTTATAGTTTTTTTAATTTTAAATGTATTTTTTCATAATAAATAGCGTGCACACAAGCAGAGGCAGCAGCAGGCAGAGAGAGAAGCAGGCTCCTTGCTAAGAGAGGAGCCGGATGTGGGACTTGTTCCCAGGACCCTGGGATCGTGATCTGATCCCAAAGCAGATGCTTAACAGACTGAGCCACCCAGGCATTCCACATGTAAAAACATTTATCCCACATATAAAAAACATTTTATAGTTTTCAAATAGCCTTAATTCCAAGTAGAATTCATTTCAGCAATGCAAGACTGCTTCAACATTTTAAAATTAATCAATATAAAATCAATCAATTTAATACAATATTAACAATATATAAAAGAAAAACTGTATAATTAATACCATTGATTTGACAAAATTCAATATACATTTATAGTTCAAAAAAGAAAAGTAGTAATAAAGAGAACTTCCTCAACCCAAGAAAGGACATCTATAATACACTTGTAGTTAACATGATTCTTAAATGGTGAAAGACTGGAAGCTTTTTCTCTAAGACTGGGAAAAATACAAGGTTGTATACTTTTGCTACTTCTATTTAACATTGCCTTTTAAAACAAAAAGAAATACAAAGCACAAAGAGAAATTATAAAGGAAGATTCTTCAAAAATTACATGATACAGAAAATAATTTTAAAAATCTGGAAACAGGGACACTTGGGTGACTCAGTTAAGTCAGACTTTGCCTTCAGCTCAGATCATGATCCTGGGTTCCTGGGATCAAGCCTCTATTGGGCTCCTTGCTCAGTGGGGCCTGCTTCTCCCTCTACCTCTGCCCTCCCTGTGCTTGTGCTCTCTCACTTACTTTGTCATGCTCTCTCTCAAATAAATAAATAAAATCTTTTAAAAAAATTTTAAAAAGGCTGGAAACAAGTTTCTTGAACTAATAAGTAAGTTTAGCAATATCCAAAGCTTCAGGACACAAGGTCAATATATAAAAATGTTATATTTCTTAACAATAGGAAGGAAAATTTGTATATCACTTTTTAAATAATTATATTACAATAGCATCAAAAATATCACATACTTGGGAATTAATTTTAAAAATGTGTGTAGGATCTGTATACAATGCTTGTAACCAAGAACAAGAAGAGATTTCTTAGAACATATAAATAATGAACAACACAAATTGATAATTCAATAATTTAAATTAAATTTCATCAAATTTTAAAACATTTGTTTTTCAATGACACTGTAAAAAAATAAGAAAGCATCTTGTTTCTTTTCTTCTTTTTCCGCCCCCCTAGTCCCCCATGTTGCATAAACCTGGCGATTCACAGACATGTACCCCTGGGGATAAAAATTTGTTTATAAAAAATAAAAATTAAAAAAAAATTTAAAAAAAATAAAAAATAAAAAAAAATAAATAAAAAAAAATTAAAAAAATAAGAAAGCATATCACTGAAATAAAATATTTGTAAAAAATATTTCTAGTAAAAGACTTGCAATTCAATGACAAGAAGACAAAGAACTCAATTTTTTAAATTAAGTGATTTGAACAGGTATCTCATGAAATACGATCTACATAAGGCCATATGAGTGGACAGTAAGCACATGAAAAGAATATATCATTAATCATGAGGAAAGTACACATTAAAAAATCCATCAATATACCATTTCATTCTTACTAAATTGATGAAAAACAGAAACCTGAAAATGTCAACTGTCGATGAGGATGTGGAAAAACTAGAACTCTTATACATTAACTCCAGTACTCATTGTACTGAAAGGAATATAAAATGGTACAAATGTATAAAATGGTACAATAAAAAATAATTTGGCAGTTTCATATAAAATCAAATATATACTTAACATATGACCTATAAATCCTCCTCCTAGGTATTTATCTAAGACAAATGAAACATGTTCAAAGAAGAGGTTACAGAAAACGTTTTATAGCAGTTATATATATATATATATATATATAGTAAAAAAAAACAGAAAGAGCCCACATGCCCACCTACAGGAAAATGAATGACTAAACAAATTGTAGACTATCCAAAGAATGGATACTATCTGACAGTAAAAAGGAATAAACTACTGATATATAAAACAACATAAAAAATTAAAAAAACCACAAAAGCATCATGCTATGTGAAAGAAGCAGATACAAAAGTCTACACATACTATAAATTCTGTCAGAATCAGATTGGGGTGAGGTAAATATTCTATAGCTTGATTGTGGTAGTATTTACATGACTTTATACGTTTTTTAAAGTTTTTACTCAAATTCCAGTTAGTTAACAATACATTGTAATATTAGTTTCATGTGTATTCAACACTTCCATAGAACACTCGGTACTATGTGTGCTCCTATCACCTATTTAACCCATCCCCACACCCACCTACCCTCTGGTATCCATCAATTTGTTCTCTATGGTTAAGAATATATTTCTTGATTTGCCTCTCTCACATCTCTTTTTTTCCCCTTTGTTCATTTGTTCTGTTTCTTAAATTCCACATGGGTGAAATCATATGGTATTTGTCTTTCCCAGACTTATTTCACTTACCATAATACCCTCTAGCTCCACATATGTCATTGCAAATGGCAAGATTTCATAATTTTTCATGATTGAAAAATATTCCATTACACATACACACACCCACCACTTCTTTATCCATTCATTAGTCGATAGACATTTGGGCTGCTTCCATAACTTGGCTATTGCTAATAATGCTATTATAAACATTGGAGTGCATGTATCCCTTTGAATAAGTATTTTTTGTATTCTTTAGGGAAATACCTAGTAAAGCAATTGCTAGATCACACAGTAGTTCTTTTTTTATTTTTTATTTTTTTTTTTTTTTTAAGATTTTATTTATTTATTTGACAGAGAGAGATCACAAGTAGGCAAGAGAGGCAGGCAGGGAAAGAGAGGAGGAAGCAGGCTCTCCGCGGAGCAGAGAGCCCGATGTGGGGCTCGATCCCAGGACCCTGGGATCATGACCTGAGCCGAAAGCAGAGGCTTTAACCCACTGAGCCACCCAGGCGCCCCAGTAGTTCTTTTTTTAAAAAGAACTTTTTTGAGGAACCTCCATAAAGTCTTTGAGAGTGGCTGCACCAGTTTACATATGACATCAACAATGCAAGAGGATTCCCCTTTCTCCACATCCTCATCAACAGAAAAGAAAAAACTGTTGTTGCTGTTTTCTGTATTGTTGATTTTAGCCATACTGACACGTGTCTACTTTTAATGCCAGTACCAAAGTTTTGATCACTACTTTCTAATATAACTTGAAGTCCAGAATTTTGATGCCTCCAGCTTTGCTTTTCTTTTTCAAGGTCCCTTTGCCTATTCAGGGTCTTTTGTGGATTGTTTATTGTAGCTCTGTGAAAAAATGCTGTTGGTATTTTGACAGGGATTGCATTAAACATGTAGATTGTTTTGAGTAATAGAGACATTTTAACAATATTTGTTCTTCTGATCCATGAACATGGAATGTCTTTCAATTACTTTGTGTTCTCTTCAATTTCTTTAATCAGTGTTTTATAATTTTCAGAGTATAGGTCTTTGCTTAGGTTTAGTCCTAGGTATTTTGTTGTTTTTGGCGCAATTGTAAATGGGACTGATTCCTTTAATGCTCCTTCAGCTACTTCATTATTGGTATATAGAAATGTAACAGATTTCTGTATATTGATGTTATATGCTGTGACTTTACTGAATGCATATACCAGTTCTAGTAGTTTTGCGGAGTCTTGGCTTTTCTATAGAGTATCATGTTATCTGCAAACAGTGAGTCACTTCTTCCTTGTTGACTTGGATGTCTTTTATTTCCTTTTGTTTTCTGATTGCTGTGGCTAGGACTTCTAGTGCTGTGTTAAATAACAGTGATGAGTATGGACATTCCTGTCTTCTTCGTGATCATTGAGGGAAAGTCTCATTTTTTCTCCATTGAGGATGATGTTAGCTGTCAGTTTTTCATATATACCCTTTATTATGATGAGGTATGTTTCTTCTAAACCTGTTACATCAAGGGTTGTTATCATGAATGGATGTACTTTGTCAAATGGTTTTTCTGCATCTGATGAAATGATCATATTGTTCTTGTTTCTTTTATTAATGTGGCATGCCATGCTGATTGATTTGTGAATACTGAGCCACCTTGCAACCTAGGAATAAGTCCCACTTGATCGTGGTGAATGATCTTTTTAATGTGTCATTAGATTTGGTTTACTTGTATTTTACTGAGAATTTTCCATGTTCATCAGGGTTATTGGCCTCTCTTTTTTAGTAGAGTCTTTATTTGGTTTTGTTATAAGGGTAATGTTGGCCTCATAGAATGGATTTGGAAGTTTTCCATCCCTCCCTTCCTTCCTTTGTACCTTCCTTCCTTCCTTTCTTCTCTCTCTTTTTTTTTTTTAATAGTTTGAGAATTCCTCTTTAAATGTTTGGTACAATTCACCTATGAAGTCATATGGTCCTAGACTTCTGTTTGTTGGGATATTTTGGATTACTGACCTAATTTCATTGACGGTTATTTGTTTGTTCACATTTTCTATTTCCTCCTATTTCAGTTTTGGTAGTTTATATGCTCATAGGAATTTAGCCATTTCTTCCAGATTGTTCAATTTTTTGGCATATTGTTTTTATAATTTTCTCTTCTAATTGTTTGTATTCCTATGGTGTGGTTCATTATTTCTCCTCTCTCATTTTTTATTTATCTGGGTCTTTTTCTCTTTTCTTTTTGATCAGTCTAGCTAGAGATTTATCAATTTTATTAATTTTTTCACAGACCTACTTCTTCATTTCATTGTTACACTGTATTGTTTCTTTTTCTTTTTTCTTTGCTTTTCTTTTTTTCTTTGCTTTGCTTTCCTTTTCTTTTTAGCTTCTACATTATTTATTTCTGCTCCAATCTTTATTATTTCCTTTCTTCTGCTGGTTTTAGGCTTCATTTGTTATTGTTTTTCTAGCTCCTTTAGGTATAAGGTTAGGTTGCTTATTTGAGATTTTTCTTACTTCTTGAAGTAGGTCCTCATTGCTGTATACTTCACTCTTAGGAATGCTTTTGCTGTATTCCAAAGGTTTGGGGCCATTGTGTTTTCTTTTTTATTTGTTTCCATGTATTTTTAGTTTCTTCTTTGATTCCATGGTTGAACTATTTATTATTTAGTAGCATGTTATTTAAAACGTCCATATATTTGTTGTATTTCCAGATTTTTCCATGTGATTGACTTCTAATTTCATAGCATAGTCCAAAAAGGTGCATGGTATGATTTCAGCCTTTCAGTATTTGTTGAGGCCTCTTTTGTGACCTAACATGTGATCTGTTCTGAAGAATATTCCATGCACACTTGAATGTACTCTGCTGTTTTAGGATGGAAGGTCCTGAAAGTATGTGTTAAATTCATTTATTCCTGTGTATCATTCAAAGCCATTGTTTTCTTGTTGATTTTCTGTTTGCATAATCTGCCCATTGATGTAGGTGGGGTGTTAAAGTTCCCTATTATTACTGTGTTATTATCAATTAGTTTCTTTGTTTTTTATTAATTGTTTTATATATTTGGGTGTTCCCATGTTGGATGCATAAATATTTATAATTATTTTAACTTCTTGTTGGATTGTCCCCTTTATGATCATATAATGTCCTTCCTTGTTTCTTTTTACAGTCTTCATTTTAATGTTTAGTTTGTCTGATAGAAGTATTACCACTTTGGCTTTCTTTTGTTATAAATGTTTCTCCACCCTTTCACTTTCAATCTGTATGTGAATTTAGGTCTAAAATGAGTCTCTTTTGTAAGCAGTATATAGGTGTGTCTTGTTTTTCTATCCATTCTGAAACACTATGTCTTTTGACTGGAGTGCTTAGTCCATTCATATTCAAAGTAATTATTGATAGATATGTATTTATTGCAATTTTATTACTTGTTTGTTATTATTTCTGGAGATTTTCTCTGATTCTTTCTTGTCTTTATCACTTTTGCTCTCCTTTGCACTCGAAGAGTCTACTTTTTTTTTTTTTTTCGAAGAGTCTACTTTAATATTTCTTGCATGGCTGTTTTAGTGGTCATGAACTCCTTCACTTTTTGTTTGTCTGGAAACCCTTTATTTCTCCTTCTATTCTGAATGATAGCCTTGCTGCATAGAGTATTCTTGGTTGGAGATTTTTCCCATTCAGCAAGTTAAATACATCATGACACTCTATTCAGGTATGACAAGTTTCTCTTGAGAAATCTGATAGCTTTACGGGTTACCTGTTGTATATTAAGGGATTATTCTTGATGCTCTTAATATTTTTTATCATATTTTGCAAATTTAATTACCATATGTCTTGATGTTGGCCTGCTCTTGTTGATTTTGATGGGAGTTTTCTGTGCCTCTTACATCTAGATGTCTATTTCCCTCCCTAGATGAGGGAAGTTTTCACCTGCTATTTTTTTTTTTTTTTCAAATGAAATTTCTTTTCTCTCTCTTCTTCTTTTGGGACTCTGATAATGTAAATATTATTAAATTTGGTGGATTCAGTGAATTTCCCAGTCTATTCTCATGTTGCATAATTCTTTCTATATTTTGTTCAGCTTCATTATTTTCCATTATTTTGTCTTCTAGGTCACATTCACTTCTTAGCATCTTCTAGCCCACTGTTCATTGCATCAAGCCTGTTTCCAATCTTATTTATTGCATCCATTATTTCTGATTATTCCTTCTTCTTATTATTTTTTAATCTCTGTGGTAAAGGTCTCACTGATGTCTTCTCTTCTTTTTCAAGCCCAGTGAGTACCCTTGTGATTGTTACTTTAAATTCTCCACCAGGCATATTATTTATATCTGTTTTGCTTTTATTTTTGGCTGTGGATTTATCTTGTTCATTTGTTTGGGATAAATTCCTCTTTCTTCACATTTTGTCTAAGTTTCTGCCTTCTTCTCTGTGTTAGAAAAGCTAGTTATGTCTCTTGCTCCTGAAAGTAATGGCTTCATTAAGAGGAGACCATGTATTACCCAGGGCCTGTCACTTCAGGGATTGTCTCTGGTATGTGCTGTGTGTGTCCTGCTATTGTGTTTTGGCTGCTTTATCCTTCAGGCCAGTCACCTGCAGAGGTTCTCCTGGCCCACTGTAGGCAGCGTTTGGCCTCTGCTTAAATGAGGCAAGTTTTAACTAATTGTGCTATGGTCTGCCTATGAAATGAGACCTGACACCACCTCCAGATATCACACCACACCAGATGTCTGTTTAGGATGATTTGATAGTTATCTAGGTGTATTTGTAGGATGAGAAAAATTTCCTATGCTTGCCACCATCTTCCTTTCTCAGCTGTATACATTTTTTATAGCTTATAAATCCTACACATATTTGGTGAATTTTATTTATATAGATTATACTTTAATATACTTTAATAAATACTTTAATATTAAATTAAATTAATATTAAATAAAATACTTTAATAAAACTGATTAAAGTATGCTTCTAGAATGAATTCTAAGGGGATATACAAAAACAGTAGTTATCTTTTTGCCATTACAGCTTTTTTACATCCTTTATAAGTATTCTAAATTTTTCTCTCATACTTCTGTTACCTAACTTTAAATGGCTAATAATGATCAAATGTTATTTACATAAATAATGATATATTGTACCCTAAAATACTTCATTCAGAAATTCTACATGCTTAATTAAGTTACAATAGTCTTAGAAAACAATCTTCAAAATTTGAGTCATAAAAGCTACTACAGGTATGAACTTGATAAATGCCTATTAAAATTATTAAACACCCACATGCACATATTGCTTTCAAGGCATATTATCTTAGGAACCAATGTGTGGTTGAGAGAATTGCATACATTTTAGCAATTGAGCAGCCTTTATCTTGGCAGATTTATTTTAAAATATGTCAAGCTATATCACTTAGTGAGTCACTAGAATGTGACTAATGTCATTTCTATCCAGTCTCTGAAAAGTGTTAAACATTTAGATATTAAACATTATATATTCTTGTCCTCTTTAAAAAGAAAGAAAAATAAGGAAATATAGTAAGAAAGTAAAATAAGCCAATCAACAGCTTGTTATTGTTTTGAAAACTTTACACATATATACATATGTATATATACACATGTATAAGCACACTTGTTATTTGTGTATATGCATATGCCTATATACAAACATCTTTTATGTGTAGTATTACCAAGTGGCTAAAAATCATTCATATTTCAGGGAATACACTGAATATCATGTGAAATTATTACTTTAATAACAGCATTATGTTCCATCATGGAGAGGCAACCTAATGCAATCATGGTGTTGTAGCACATATTTTTCTATTATAATTAATTTTGCCATAGATCTCTTTTAGCAAATATTTGTCTAAAATTTTGATATAACATTTATACAAAATGACTCCTTACCTATTCTCTAGTCAATTTCCTGCTTCAAAAAAATTACCCCAGAAGGAAATTTAATCATTACTAATTTCTCTCAAATTTTAACGGTTGGGTAGGGGTTAGGCAAGAGTAACTCTTGTCCATGACAATGCTTATTATACTGATAATTCCAATTTCTAGCACCCCCAAATCACTGTTTCTCTTTTTCTATTTCATCAAATCTTGTTTTGAATTGCACAATTCTATGTCAATTTTATCCAAAAAATGCTGGCTTTCAATCTATGCTGAACAATGGAATCCCTGGGGAACTTTTCAAATACCCCGATACCTAGATTCCAACCACAAAGATTCTAACTGAATTGGTCTTGGGTGAGGCTCAAGGACTGGTAGTTTTTCAAGCCCTCCAGAGGAGTCTCATACTAATATGCAATCTGAGTTGAAAAACCACTGCTGCAAATGTTTCCCCAAGTTGAGACCAGAACTCTGTTTATCCCTTTCAGCTAGGTCCACAGTTCTTGGTCTATGTTTAACCATATTTCCAACATTTATAGTTTGCCAAAACCACTATACCATCTTAGTTTTCAGTTTCATAGTAAACGTTTTTTCATTGTTGATCAATAATTTTTTCTCCTTTCTTTTCTGCAATCGCAGATACAGTAACTACAAAATTTTGCACTGTCTATTGAAAGGGCAATTTTCTATTTTCAATTTATATTATCACTAGGTAAATCCAGATTTAGCAACTTCTGAATCCCTATGACAGGTGTGTCTAAACTGGACTACTTTCCAAAAGACTCTGGGTACTGCTGGGTTTAGAGGAATGCATTTCCAGTTCTTCTCTATGGACTGTCTCTGAGATTTTTGTTCTCTCTTACCATTTTCCCTTTCACACCAGCTCTCTTTAACTTTAGGGGCAGAAATAATAGCCCTTTCCCTCAAATCTTACAATATTGCATCTTCCTGGGGATGAAGCCTCCAGTTCTGTAAACTTTTGGGATGGGTGAAGACTCATTTGGTGAGCATTCAGAACACTGTAAAACCAACACAGAGCCTCCTGTCTTTTATGTTATTAAATAGACATGATATGCATGAAACATACCACAAGAAAAGATATTTTAGCCCATATGGGGAAGAATTGAAATGAAATATATTATGGAATAAGGGCACTGGGAGAAATAGCAACTTTTAAAGAAGAAAGTTTCTATTCCTTGACTATTGTGGAAAAAAGTACAACTGTTGAGGGAGAACCTGGCAAGGGAGATTTTGGTAAAAGACTCATAAGAGAGATGCTAAATATGCTTTTTTAAAATGTGTTAAAACATAAGCAATTCATGGGGTGCTTGGGTGGCTCAGTCAGTTAAGTGTCTGCCTTTGGCTCAGGTCATGATCTCAGAGTCCTGGGATGGAGCCCCACATGAGGCTCCTGGCTCAGTGAGGAGTCTGCTTCTGCCTTTCCTCCTGCTTCTGCCTCTCTTCCTGCTGTGCTCTCAGTCTCTCTCTGTCTCTCTCAAATGAATAAATTTTTAAAAAAGTCTTAAAAAAAACATTTAAGCAATTCATATAAACTCTTCCAAAACCCATTAGGACTTGCTATTAGCTGGAAAGTAAAGCATCTTTAATCAGAAGAAATAAAAATTACTGATGTTGATTCTACAGATCAAATTGGAATGTTTTCTGAAATTATATGAATTTTCAAGTTGTAATGATAAAATTCACCACCCAAAATATGTGATTTCTTTAAATTAGTAAATATCTAAGTGTACTTGAATTATATTTTATGACATTGTAATCTCATATTAGTTTATCATATATGTATTTAATACTTTTTCCTACATTTTTTAAAAGTAAAGTACTTAGTCTAGCTGTTGTTAGGATCAGTTTTGTCACTTTTTTATTAAAACATTAGAAGAATTCGGGGCATCTGGGTGGCTCAGTGGGTTAAGCCTCTGCCTTTGGCTCAGGTCATGATCTCAGGGTCCTGGGATCGAGCCCCACATTGGGCTCTCTGCTCAGCAGGGAGCCTGCTTCCTCTCCTCACTCTGCCTGCCTCTCTACTTGTGATCTCTCTCCCTGTCAAATAAATAAATACATAAATCTTTAAAAAATTAGAAGAATTTGGTCATAATATCTTAAGAAATCAACAGTATATGAATTATTAAATTTATACTTTTCTTTTAATTATATTCAAAAGCTGAATGCAAAATTCTAATATACTCATGCACATACATTTCCTGAATAAAGGAATAACACATCTTTTATTACAATCTTCACTTCATATAAAACTCATCATTTGAATATATATTGTATTTTATTGATACAAGAAATAAGAAACATAGAGGAAGATGATAGAGAAGTAAGATCCTAAGTTTATCTCATTCTACAGATAAAACTAGATAACACCCACCTCATTGTAAATAATTCAGAAAATGAACTGAACACCGGCAGAACAGACTCTCTGAAGCTAAATGTAGGGGAAAGGCCAGATCAAAGAGGGTAGAAATGGCAGAGATGTGGGCAGGAGCCAAATAGATCCACAGGACTGTCCATGGGAGGGAAGGACACCATGGGATTGGAAGAGGGTAGAGGACCAGACCCCATGCCAGGCACCCTAGGCACAGAGAACCCACATGGGGAAGACAAGTCCCATAATATTTGGCTTTGAAAAACAGGGATCTAACAATCACTAGGGCTTAATACCTCAAACTTAGCACCAGGTGTTATATGGAGGTGCTGAATCACTATATTGCACACCTGAAACTAATACTACACTGTACATTAACCAGCTGGAATTTAAATAAAAACTTAACAATATTAGATTTGGTTCTGGGTAAGCCAAGAGGGCAGAGGTCCCACACTTAAAGAGTCAGTAAACAAATAGACCCATGGAGATATAACATAGATCCTCAGTTTGAAAAACACCTAGGCTATAGATGGAGATTCATTTACTAATCTCAGAGCATGTGATGGATTTATTTACTAATCTCAGAGCATATGAGACTTCTCCAGGAACAAAGGAGACCAAGGGTGGCATTTCCCTTCTCTGCCTTCCAGCCCAGCACAGGGACATGTGCAGGAAACAACACAACATGAATACTCTCCACTTAACTTGCTAACAGCATACTCCACCTCCACATTTTCTTTCAGACACAGCCCCTCCATCAAGGCCACAGCTTTAGGTCTCCTCCCACAGCAGCCCTTTGCAAATGTTGCCAATACCAACTCCTCTGCCCTATGTTCTTCAGCAGATCTATCTCTTTCAACATAGCCAGCCTTAGTCCTGGGCCACTGCAGGTCCCCACCCACAGCAGCACTGCACAAACCATGCTTACACCACATGCCTTGCACCTGTCTTTTTCTGTACACCTGTCCCTTCAAATTCACTTGTGGCTGGAGCTCATTCAAAGTGGTTCCAAGGGCCTGGCAGTGCATACGCAGGCCCAAGAGAAACCAGCACCACTCCAAAGTGTCTTCTGCCCCAGGGAGAAGGGAAAATAACTACACACTCTAGTCCAACTACTGCTCCAGCAGCAGACTGGGGGTAGACAACTGGTCTGACTGCAGGCCCCATCCACCAACAAAAGACTCTCAGGGAACAACATAGTAAAAATCACCCAACAATTTGGTGCTACTGCATCTTGGCAACTGCCCAGTCTCACTCAACTCAAGAGGCCATGGACTGGTACACTAACAACACGGGGACCAAACCCTGCCTACAACAGGAAAAAAGAGCCACTGCAGATTGCTGGAATGAAGACAAATGCAGCTGAGGCACAACAGCAGGGCACAGGCAACACATATAGAAGACAACCCTAAAGATCCAGGTTCTGGTAAACAGGGGATACTGCACTGCAAGGCACTAAAGGACCTCTTCTTCATAATGGAAAAACTTCAAGAGCAGAGAAACAGACATAGGGAGTTAGACAAAATAAGGAGACAGAAAAATAGGTCTCAAATGAAAGAACAGGACACAATCACGGCAAGAGAGGTAAATGGGAATTTAAAGTAATGGTCATAAAGATACTTACTGGACTTAAGAGAAAAGGACCTTAGTGAGACACTCAGCAAAGAGACAGAAAACATAAAAAGAACCAATGAGAGGTGAAAAACTCAATAACTAAAATTAAAATACACTAGACAGAATAAAGAGTAGACTAGAGAAACCAGAAGAATGGATCAGTGACCTGGAAGAAACAGTAATGGGAACTAATCAAGCTGAACAGGAGAAAAAAAAGAATAATAAAAAAATTACAGATTTCAGTGACACCATCAAATACAACAACTGAGCAGGAAATTTATTTAAAGAAATAAGAGCTGAAAAATCTCCAAATCTGGGGAAGGGAAGAGAAATCCAGATCCCAAAGCACAAAGGTCCTCAACAAAACTCAAGGAAGTCCACAGCAAGACACATAGTAATTAAAGTGGCAGAAAATAGTGATAGTTTTAAAAGCAGCAAGAGAAAAGAAAACAGATACAATACAAGAGAAACCTCAAAACGCTATCAGTTGATTTTTTAGCAGAAAGTCTATAGGCCAGAGGGAGTAGCATGATGTATTCAGAATGCTGGAAAAACAAAAACAAAAACAAAAACATCTGCAACCAAGAATACTCTATCCTCAAAGCTATCATTCAGAATTAGGGAGAGGTAAAGGGTATCTCAGAACAACAAAAACTAATGAAATTCATGAGCATTATACCAGCCCTACAAGAAATGTTAAAGGGGACTTTCTGAGTGGAAAGTAAGGACTGTAAGTAGGATGAATTAGGAAACACAAAAGGAGTAAAATGAAGTATAACTATGAAAGTCAGGGGATTCACAAAATAAAAAGTATGACACCATACACCTACAATGTTGGAGAGTGGGGAGACAGAGTAAATATTTAATGCTTTTAGAATTGGTTCAAAGTTAGGGAACCATATACCAAATATAGTCTCCTATATGCAATATGATATTACATATAAACCTAAAGGTAACCACAAGTCAAAATAATAGATATGCAAAAAATAAAGGGAAAGGAATCCAAGTATATCACTAAAGAAAGCCACTAAGCCTTGAGAGAAGAAAGGAACAGAGAAAAACTACAAAAGCAACCATGAAAAAGTAACAATATGGCAATAAGTATATATTTATCAATAATTACTTTGCTGCCTAGAAGACACTTATGTCAGTCCTAAAGACATATGCAGATTGAAAGTGAAAGAAGGGAAAAACATTAATCATGCAAATGGAACTGAAAAGAAAGCTGATGTAGCAATACTTAGATCTGACGAAGTGGACATTAAAACAAAAACTGTAAGAAGAGACAAAGAAGAGCCATATATAGTCCTAAAGAAAAGTTAATACCTATTCTGCTCAAACTTTTCCAAAAAATAGAAAAGGAAGGAAATCTTCCAAATTCATTATTTGAGGCCAGAATTACCCTGATACCAAAGCCAGATAAAAACACTACAAAGAATGAGAACTATAGGCCAATATCTCTGATGAACAAAGATACAAAGATCCTCAACAAAATATTAGCAAACTGAATCCAATAATACTTTAAAAAAATCATTCAACATGATCAAATGGGATTTATCACTGGTATACAAGGGTGGTTCAATATTTGCAAATCATTACATGCAAATCAATATATAATTGATACATTATATCAATCAGAGAAAATATAAAAACCATAAGGAAATTTTCAATCGATGCAGAAAAAGCATCATATCAAAAAATGGGCAGAAGATATGAACAGACACTTCTCCAATGAAGACATACAAATGGCTATCAGACACATGAAAAAATGTTCATCATCACTAGCCATTAGGGAGATTCAAATTAAAACCACATTGAGATAACACCTTACACCAGTTATAATGGCCAAAATTAGCAAGACAGGAAACAACATGTGCTGGAGAGGATGTGGAAAAAGGGGAAACCCTCTTACACTGTTGGTGGGAATGCAGGTTGGTGCAGCCACTTTGGAGAACAGTGTGGAGATTCCTCAAGAAATTAAAAATAGAGCTTCCCTATGACCCTGCAATTGCACTACTGGATATTTACCCCAAAGATACAGATGTGGTGAAAAGCAGGGCCATCTGTACCCCAATGTTTATAGCAGCAATGGCCACGGTCGCCAAACTGTGGAAAGAACCAAGATGTCCTTCAACGGACGAATGGATAAGGAAGATGTGGTCCATATACAGAATGGAGTATTATGCCTTCATCAGAAAGGATGAATACCCAACTTTTGTAGCAACATGGATGGGACTGGAAGAGATTATGCTGAGTGAAATAAGTCAAGCAGAGAGAGTCAATTATCATATTGTTTCACTTATTTGTGGAGCATAACAAATAACATGGAGGACATGGGGAGATGGAGAGGAGAAGGGAGTTGAGGGAAATTGGAAGGGGAGGTGAACCATGAGAGACTATGGACTCTGAAAAACAACCTGAGGGGTTTTGATGGGGCGAGGGATGGGAGGCTAGGGGAGCCAGGTGGTGGGTATTAAGGAGGGCACGTATTGCATGGAGCACTGGGTGTGGTGCAAAAACAATGAATACTGTTATGCTGAAAAGAAATAAAAATAAAATAAAATAAAAGTACAGTTTCCACTCATGATAAAAATCCTCAACAAAGTAGGTATATAGGGACCATAGCTCAACATAATAAAAGCCTTATATGAAAACCCACAGCTAATTGCATACTTAATGAGGAAAAACTGAGAGTTTCTCCCCTTAGATCAAGAACAAGACCAGATGTCCACTCTCACCACTTTTATTCAAAATGGTACTATGAATCCCAGGCACAGCAATCTGATAAGAAATAAAAGGCATCGAAATCAGTAAAGAAGAAGTGAAATTTTCACTATTTGCAGATGACATGATCCTATATATAGAAAACCCTATAGACTCCACCAATAAACTACTAGAACTGATAAATGAATTCAGTAAGGTCTCAGGATACAAAATCCATATACAGAAATCCACTGCATTCCCATGCAGTAATAATGAAATAGCAGAAAGAGAAATTCAGAAAATATTCTCATTTACAATTACACCAAAAAGAATAAAATTCCTAGGAATAAACATCAAAGAAGGTAAAAGATCTGTACTATGAAAACTACAAAACACTGATGCAAGAAATTGAAGACAACACAAACAAATGGAGACGTATTCTTTGCTCATGGGTTGGGAGAACAAATATTATTAAAATGACCATACTACCCAAAGCAGTCTACAGATTTAATGTGTTCCTTATCAAAATACAGAGTTTTTTAGAGCTTTAGAACAAATAATCCTAAAATTTGTATGAAACCACAAAAGACCCCAAATAGACAAAGCAATCTTGAAAAAGTAGAAAAAAAAAAAAAAAAGTAAAGGTATCACAATCCCAGGTATCAAGATATACTACAAAGATGTAATAATCAACAATGGTATGACACTGGCACAGAAATACATACATAGATCAGTAGAACAAACTGGAGAGCCCAGAAATAAACCCACAATTATGTGGTCCATTATTCTTGACAAAGGAGGAAAAATATGCCTACTCTCTTTACTAAATGGTATTAGAAAATTATAAACTGGATCCTTAACTAACACCATATACAGAAATCAAATAAAAATGAATCAAAGACTTAAACATTAGATCTAAACTGTAAAACTATTAGAAAAAAGCACAGAGAAAAATCCTCTTGACATTGGTCTGGGAATTTTTTTTTTTTAATATAATCCCAAAACCACACACAACAAAAGCAAAAATAGACTAATGAGATTTCATCAAAGTGAAAATTTTCTGCACAGCAAAGGAAATGATCAACAAAATAGAGAGACAACTATGGAAGAGGAAAAAATATTTGCAAACTATATATCTAATCAGGGGCTAATATCCATAATATTAAGGAACTCCTACAAGTCAATAGCAAAAAACAAAAACAAAACCCAAAAAACAAAGATGACCTACAAATACCAACAAGTATATGAAAAGATGCTCAATATCATTAGTCATCAAGGAAATACAAATTAAAACTATAACAAGATATCACTTCACAACATTTAGGATGATTAACACTTTAAAAAAAAGATAACAAGTGTTGAAGAGAATGTGGAGAAAAGGGAATATTTGTGCATTGTTGGTGGGCATATACATTATTATAGCCATTTTGGAAAACCAGATAGAGGTTCCTCAAAAAATTAAAAAAAGAACTACCATATGATCCAACAGTCTCATTTAGGGATGTATGTCCAAAGGAAATGAAATTAGTGTATCAGAGAGATATCTGTACTCCATGTTCACTGAAGCATTATTCACAATAACCAAGAATGGAAACCACTGAAGTGTCCAACTATGGATGAAAGGATTAATAAAATATGGAAAATAAACACAATAGAATATTATTCAGCCTTATGAAAGAAGAAAATTCTGTCATTTTTAACTACATGGATGAACCTGAAGGACATTATGTTAAATGAAAGAAGCCAGACACAGAAGGACAAATACAGCATGATCTCACTTAGATGTGGAATCTAAAAAAGTCAAACTCATAAAAGCAAAGAGTAGAATTGTATTTTGGCCAGGGGAAGATGGTTGGGGGAAATGAGGAGATTTGATCAAAAGATACAAAGTTTCAGTTATGCAAGATAAATAGGTTCTGAAGATCTAAGGTATAGTGTGGTGACTATAATTAACAATACAGTATTGTGTACTTGAAATTTGCTGAGAGTAGAACTTTGGTTCTAACCACAAAAGCACATACGTGCATGCACGCACACACACACACACAAATGGTAACAATGTGAGATAATGAATATATTAATTAGCTTCATTGTGGTAATAATTTCACGATGTATACATACATGAAATATTACTATGTCCATACTAAATAGATATATATTTTATTTGCCAATTTTATCTAAATAAAGCCGAGGAAAACAATATATTGATGAATAGATTTAAATTAATATTTCCTTTCCAAACTCTTTGAGTACATTGTTAAACATGGTGCCTCAAATTGAAAGAAAAAAGGAAATTATTTAGTTATTTGATAAGTCTCTAAATTGCTAAAGTGAATAAATAAGTAACAAGTCATTACAAGACATGTTTTTCCCCTTCTTTCATTTTGCTTTTGCCCTTGAAAATAACTTTTATAGATCACTAGATACTTTTGGAAAACTTCAATGAAATTGAAAAATTTGGATGACCCTGCTAAACTCATTTCCATCTTCATGTTAACTTAGCATTTACATCCATAAAAATAAAACTACAGGAATAGAACCAATGCTTAATTCTGTTTTCATTCTAGGAATAAATTTTATGTATGTATCTGCTGATGAATAAATTATTTTTAAAAAAACCTAACTCTAACTCATTAAGAAATAGATTTCTAGTAACATGTAAATTGTTTCAATTTTAATTTTGTCTTATGATTATTTCTAAAATTATGTAATAGATGATATATATTGATTTTATTATGTAGTAATAACATCTGTAATAAATAAGAGAGTGTATAATGGTTTTGTTTATTATTTTCAAGGGGACATACAAACAAACAAGCAAAAAAAAAGTAAAGCCTACTCCTGCAAGCCATTCTTTAGAATACATTAGCAGATGGTAGGCATATCATCATTATTCTGACTGGAAATCAGAAGACAAAGAGGCAGAGAACATTTTTCTGGCTGATTGCAGGTAGTTGTAAATTCAGCATAAGAATCTCAGTCCTTACATTGAATCCACATACAAAACCTTGAGGCAAGACATGCCTAATAGCAAATGTTCTCTGGCTTCTGTGATGGCAGTCTTTGAAACATCTCCAGACAATATTCTAATTATGATTCTAATGCTCCTTGTCCCATTGACAGCCTACATTGTAACACTTGCTGTCATCTTGAGAGTTTTGGGCACTTAGCAGTGTTCCATTGGCCCCCAATCTTGTTGGTTCTAGCTTCACAATAGTATCAAGGCTTCAGACCACCTTGGCTGCTCTGGGACACAAGATCAAGCCTAAAGTGAGCCTGTAGCCACCAACCTTCTTTCTTTAAAAAAAAAAAAAAAAGGTATTATTTTTGAGAAATTCCCTTTTCACCAGGCTCTCACTAAGAGGCACTGTAGACTTCTTCCATCTGATATCCTGATGCACACCTGCTTCTGTCTGGTGTTGCAGATGGCACATCCAGCTCTCTACCAGTCAGTATCTCAACTCTGTCATTTCACTCACTGTGGTCCTCTTCCGTTTGTTCTGGATTTCCAGAGAGGCTCAGGAGCCATTTTAGCTTGTGATGTGTCAACTTTTACCCTTCCATGCTAAAGTAATTTTTGTGGTTGCCTTGCTGAAATTTTCTTTAAGTTATAAGTTGATGACTGCCATGTGTTTCCTTAGATAGCTATCCAGAAAAAGGACTACAGAACTGATAGGGATGCTTGCAAGACTCTTGAGCTGATGGACTGATACATTTAATCTGGAAAACTAGAGCCATAAAGAAAGCCACAGGCAGGCCCAGCCTCATGGTCTTCGTGGAGCTCATGCTTGGCTATATGCCAATACCATCCTCATCAGATTGCTCATTGTGCTTCTAAAAAATAATGTCTTCACTTCCATGTCCTTGGGGAAAGAAGTGGCTTTGTTATTTGGCAAACACTTCTGGTACGGAACTATTTACAGAATTGCTGAATTAACCTCCAGTTCGCTCTCATGCTTCAGGTGTCTAAATCTCAGAGATCAGCCGGTACAGGGTGAAAAGGAGAAAAAAGGATTATCTCAGTTCTGAACAAACAGGAATATAGCCAATTTCCTCAAGTGAAATGGCATAATCCTTAGTGGAGATCTGTCAGCCAGTGACCCACTGAGCAGGATGTCCCCCAAAGGGAAGCAAACATGCCAACCACATGGCCCCTCTGACTTCCCACTGCAGATCAGGGCTGCTGACTCTGCTCTGTGTAAGTTCAGGAACCTGAAACATCAAGGATGCAACCTATTATCTGTGACTATCATAATACTGTTTTGTCTTTAGTTACAATGAAGAATAGTGGTATTAAACAATGTATCTGCCTGCTTAACAAATTAATAAAGACAAACAGAAACATAATCCCCATTCAGAGCTCTCACCAAGTTGTCTGTGATATCAGTTATTAAATATCATGTGATCAAATAGCTTGAAATGTTTTGCATTATTGTTTGCAAATCTGAGGGGAAGAAGATGGTAATTTATGACTGCTAGTATATATTTGATTGCTAATGAAATGTATCAGGCATTCATAGTCTTTGGCATTTATGAGTATTCTTTGTGTTTTTATTATTGATCTTTTAGGGATTTTTGATTTATATGACTTTTTAAATTATTCCTTTGTCTAGTTGCTGCCTTAGTTCACTAATATTTGGATCTAGCTTTTGAATTTAGTTAATAGTTCCAATTTTTTTCTTTATCAATTTCTTTGAAATTACTAATTTAGAGTTATTTCTGAATTTTTTACTTTATTTTGTATTATTCCTTAAAATATTTATGGTTCAAAGCTTAATAAAGATATTTTATAACTATGTGACTTAATGATATAGACAATGAGGTCCACATTTTTCTCTATATATTGTTCCATGATGCATTCAATATGTCTTAATGTGTAGTATTTTATGAAGACTTTTGAGCTACTTTGTAATTTGGTTTTGATGTTTCCTTTTCCTGAGTTAAGTGTGATTTTCTATTTATTTAATATCCACAGATTACATTTTTTCTATTTTTTAAATAAATTTCTAGTTTAATTAAACAATAATCTGAAAACATTATAGTAGAAAGAAGTAAAATTTAAAATTAGAATTTATTTAATTAAAATTTAAAAAAATAGAATAATAAGGAAAAATAATAGAAAACACAGAACTTACATGTGCCTGAAAAGCTAATCTACCCAAGAAGGGAGAAAATAGAAATACATAAAATATCAAATGGTAAGAGAAAAGTAATCACAGTTACTATAGAAACTACACGAATTGAAATTTGCTCAATTACATACAGTTACAATGAAAAAACAACCAGATTCATTGGCTATTTTATAAAAATATTAATTTCCCTAAAACAACTCCAAATTATAAAGAAAATAGAAAGTTATTATTATATATTATTATAGAAAAAATGTAGAATTTTGTAAAAGTACTATTCTCCCTAAAAATACTGAACCTTGATGATTCTATGAAGAAATATCTGCCAAAACTATATCTTTATAATACAGATGAGCACAATACCATTTGAAAATATCCAGAATATATTTACGAAGAGAGAGAGTTTGACTTCTTCCTTGCCAATTTGGATACCTTTTATTTCTCTTTGTTGTCTGATTGCTGTTGCTAGGACTTCTAATACTATGTAGAACAAGAGTGGTGAGAGTGGGCATCCTTGTCTTGTTCCTGATCTCAATGGGAAGGCTGTGGGTCTTTCATAGATAGATTTAAGAAGTTCAGGAATGTTCCCTCTATCCCTATACTTTGAAGCGTCTTAATCAGGAACGGATGCTGGATTTTGTCAAATGCTTTTTCTGCATCAATTGAGAGGACCATGTGGTTCTTCTCTCTTCTCTTATTGATTTGTTCTATCACATTGATTGACTTGCGAATGTTGAACCAGCCTTGTAAGCCAGGGATGAATCCCACCTGGTCATGGTGGATGATCTTTTTAATGTGCTGTGGGATCCTGTTTGCTAGGATCTTGTTGAGAATCTTAGCATCCATTTTCATCAGTGATATTGGTCTGAAATTCTCCTTTTTGGTGTGGTCTTTGCCTGGTTTGGGGATCAGGGTAATGCTGGCTTCATAAAAAGAGTTTGGAAGTTTTCCTTCTGCTTCAATTTTTTGAAACAGCTTCAGGAGAATAGGTGTTATTTCTTCTTTGAAAGTTTGGTAGAATTCCCCAGGGAATCCGTCAGGTCCTGGGCTCTTGTTTTTTGGGAGGTTTTTGATCACTGCTTCAATCTCGTTACTAGATATTGGTCTATTCAGGTTGTCACTTTCTTCCTGGTTCAATTTTGGGAGTTTATATTTTTCCAGGAATGCATCCATTTCATCTAGGTTGCTTAAGTTATTGGCATATAACTGTTGATAATAGCTTCTGATGATTGTTTCTCCTTCCTTGGTGTTAGTTGTGATCTCTCCCTTTTCATTCATAATTTTATTAATTTGAGCTTTCTCTCTTTTCTTTTGGATTAGTGTGGCCAATGGTTTATCGATCTTATTGATTCTTTCAAAAAACCAGCTTCTAGTTTCATTGATACATTCTACTGTATCTCTAGTTTCTACCTCATTCATCTCTGCTCTAACCTTGAT
>PISX010004096.1:0-47020 GCA_004024625.1 Mellivora capensis | reverse complement strand
TAGTTCTTTAAGGCAGAGACAGCTGTTGTATTCTGGATTTTTCAGTTTTTTTGAGGGAGGCTTGGATGACTATGTATTTCCCCCTTAGGACCACCTTTATTGTGTCCCATAGGTTTTGGACTGACGTGTCTTCATTCTCATTGGTTTCCATGAATAGTTTAAGTTCTTCTTTGATCTCCTGGTTGATCCAAGCATTCTTAAGCAAGGTGGTCTTTAGCTTCCAGGTGTTTGAATTCCTTCCAAACTTTTCCTTGTGAATGAGCTCCAGTTTCAAAGCATTGTGATCTGAGAATATGCAGGGAATAATTTCAATCTTTTGGTATCGGCTGAGTCCTGATTTGTGACCCAGTATGTGGTCTCTTCTGGAAAAGGTTCCATGTGCACTTGAGAAGAATGAGTATTCTGTTGTTTTAGGGTGGAATGTTCTGTATATATCTATGAGGTAATATATTTAAAGAGAAAATGCCTTATTTTAACAAAAACATCCAATGTTTGCAAAATAGAAAGTATATATAGATCAACTCACACAATATTAAAAATCCTTTAAAATATTAACAAAATAATAAGAAAATACTGGATACATTTTCAATAAATTAGGAATAAAAATACAAAATGAATATGGCTAATATTTTTTCTAAAAGTGTTGACGACCATAAATTAGAAAAAGGAAGATTTCAGAGTTATAAAAAAATGGAAGCTGGATTAATAATACTGATTTTGGAGATTATATGCCCGAGTTAATAGAAAACCCAAGATAATTGATTGAGGAATGGTGCTAATGGTGGTAGCCAAACAGGCTTCAGTTGATCAAGAAGATTCACAGGACCCGAAATGTCAGTACTCATGATTCTATGGTTTGTGAAGGAAAAAGAGACAATATAGCAAGAGCAATAAAGTAAAGGTATCCATAGCAGCCCAAGGTGCTCATAACAATGGTTCCTGCAAACCCAGTTACAGGCTCCAGTGATCTTCCCTCGTAAGGGCCACAGGGAAACTTCTTTATTTCTCAGATTGGAAACTACTGGCTTGTGTGAAAAATATCTCAAATGTAATTCAACACAGCAGATGTATACATATTACACATCTATAATTTTTAAAATCGGACTTTAAATCCGACTGGCACATAAAAAATAATAGTTTAATCAGTGAATTATAAAGAAATAGCAAGATAGGATACATTGTACATGTGGGAATGTAGATGAGAGGTATATTATTAAACATATTTAAAGTAAAGATCAAAATCAGGGTTACTTAAGTTCAAATTGTGATGATTTCTTTCTGAGGAATAGTACAGAACCAAAGTATGGCATGAGATTGAGGAAGTTTAGAGGCCCCTTTTTTCAACTTTTTAATATTCCATTCAAGAAAATTAAGATCTACAACTCATAAAATTTATGCATATAGAAAATACCAGGATTATGGCCAGACCTCTATGCCCAGCAGGCTATGAGTATGCAGAGCAGACACTGAAACAGTCTTTTTTTTTTTTTTTAAAGATTTTATTTATTTGTCAGAGAGAGAGAGTACACACAAGCAGGCAGAGAGGCAGGCAGAGAGAGAGGAGGAAGCAGGCTCCCTGCCGAGCAAGGAGCCCGATGCGGGACTTGATCCCAGGACCCCAGGATCACGACCTGAGCTGAAAGCAGCGGCTCAACCAACTGAGCCACCCAGGCGTCCCTGAAACAGTTTTTAAAAGAGCATATTGATTCTCTTCATAATAAAATATTTATTTCATAATTAAGGACTTTGTCTCATTATTTTTAATCCCTCAAAATCTCCTTCAACTCTATTGTATGTATTTAACAAAATAAAAGTAATATACTCAAAACTCTGTGTTGCTAAATTCAGTTTTTAGGCCATGAAAAAACTTTATAATACCTTTACATTTGTCATAAGTAAAAGAATGTGAAACAAAGGTAATTGACACTTATAATAACTATTTGTAATAGAAGTAATGCCATGCCTTTTAACCTGATCTGTTGATTAAAAAATTCCGCTAGTTTGTGAAAGGATAGCATCTTTTCTTAAACATAAATATTTTTTCTTTGAGATTTGGCAAAGTGTAAGAAAAAATTAAGTAAGGGAGACTTAAGGAAAAGCTCACAAATCAAGCTAGTTTTATAAAGACTTGTATATTTGAATAATTAGAAGACTAAGGAATACTGTCAGTTGAAATAATCATATATAAGGCCTTTCAATGTTTGTGGCTATTTTAATTTTTTTTATTTTTTAAAAATATTTATTTATTTATTTACTTACTTATTTGACAGAGGGAGAGAGAGGGGGAGAGAGGGAGAGAGAGAGAGAGAGAGCTCGCGAGAGCAAGCACAAGTAGGGGGAGTGGCAGAGGGAGAGAGAGAAGCAGACCTGCAGCTAAGCTGGAAGCCAGATGTGGGGCTCCATCAGGTGGATCTCAGGACCCTGAGATCATGAACTGACCAGAAGATAGAAGCTTAACAGTGTGAGCCACGCAGGCGCCCCAAGGTTATTTTAAACCACATCATATTTACCTCTACATTTACTTCACATTATAAAAAAGTCTCAATAATTGAAACAATTTATTTACTGATGTTGCCCTTTCTTTCTAATCTCCTTTTTATATCTGTCATAGCTTCCTCAGAATGAGAATGTTTCTAAAACACTTAATAGCTCTAGATTTGAATTGCTCTTCGATGTAGTCACATAGTTTTATCTACTGCCTATCCAAAACCTTTTTCTTTTTTTTTTACTTAATAACAGTATTGCTTAAGTCTATTTAATTAACTTCTTATTAGGAATGTTGGTAATAATTTCTTTAACTGCGTCTGAGTCAAATTCAATAGATAAATGTACTGTTTTCCTGCATAAGAGTGAAAAAATAAACAACTTTCCCAAGTTTTATATTTCTATAGAAGTATACATAAGATCAATAATACAGTCACACAAATGTTTGTTGTTCATTTGGCATACTCATTCTGTTGGTGTTCAGTGGTCTCTATTAAATAAAAGATATTGATATATTAAATAAAGAATGTTGAAAGGAGCCTTTCAATTTTGATCCGAGGAACTAAGATAGAAGATGCTGTGGCTTTCACTTTTATAAAATAGATAATCTGTTTCTTTAATTATCCTTCTGAGAAATGAAACAGCTGCCTTCCTCTTACTCCCTGCATTTCTACCTTTCCAACCTTAGGGAGGAATAAAAATTCTTTGCAAACTTTTAAATCCATCTGTTTACTTTCTGGTTAGCATAAATACAGAGGAAATGCCTATGGTTTTTAGCATTTTATTCATCCCAAGCTGGTAGTTCTGGTCTGTTGCTTGCTTGTTTATTTTTGACCATTTGTGTTTTGTGTGATGGCAATCATTTCCATGTTACTCAGTTGGGTGAGTTTCATCTTGATAATTATGAAAGTCACCATTATTACGTCTTTCCCTACTTTAAGGAAATTTCTGAATCAGTTCGCTGAATTTCTGAATCGGTTGGTCAGTCATCAATATTCATTCATCTAATACTTATTATATAGTAGATATATACTGAATTTCCGAGTCAGTCAGTCATTAATATTCATTCATTTAAAAATATTTATTATATAGTAGATATTCTACTGGGTCCTAGTTATAAAAAGTAAATAAAAAAGACAGTCTGCTGTGGTAAAGCTTTGAAGGAGTCAAATTATAGACTGGGATAGAAACTGGACAAGTGCTCCTTCTCTAGGCCGGCAGAGTAGGTAGTAAACACCTCTCTAAAGAAGCACCATTTAAGCTAAAATTAAAAAAAAAAGTGATTTACCATTTAACGGTGAAGAGAATAAAGAGGAAGAAGAGCATTCCAGGAAGAGGGAAGAGCATGCTCAAAGGTCTTGAGGTAAAGAAAAAGAAAATGGAATATTCAAGAAACTAAAAAAAAAAAAAAAAAAATGGTGATATCTGAAGCTTGGGGTCCCTGTACGAATAGAGTGCCAAGTGAGACTGGAAAAAATGGACAAGGTTCAGATCACACAGGGCTTTTAAGCGTGACTGGGAATTTCATTTCAAGATGGGGGAGGGGGATAACCAATTAAAGTAATCTTAACCCTTTAAGGGTATTAACTCTTTAAGAAGGCAATTTTTTCCTTTAAATGAAGAATGAATAATGGTCTGAAGGGGGCAACAGAAAAGGGGAGTCCAGGTAGGAAGATGGTTATAGCCACCCATAAAACGGGATGGACTCCGCCCCAAATTTGGTTTGAATGTTGACGCTGGTGACAGTGCAAACACACACACACACACACACACGCGCGCGCGCGCGCGCGCCAAGAGAGTATGGAAAGTTTTCTTACTCACATAATGAGGTTTCTGCAAGAACAGCTTGGTTCCCAAGCAGGTCTGAAAAGGCCTGAGAACCTAGTAAAAGGAGACTGGCTTGTCATTTTCATGGTGATTAAATGGTAGGGCCAGGGGGAGGGTTCCGGCATGTGGTTTGAACCTCACACCAGTGCTGAAGCAGGAGGAGGAAGGTACCTTGTTAGTTTTCATTACTTAATATAATAAACCTGGTAATTATGGACCGATGGAACATGGACTACTGGAAAACATTAGCGACAACAGTGTCACCGTGTGTTAAAATGAAAATATTTCCTGACCACAACGGTTTTCCTAGTGTGAGACCACTTACATTACACATAGGTGAAATCTTGGTCAAGACACATTGTTAGAATAATATGGCAAGGGAGGACCTGGAGAGCTGTTTAAGTGCAGTCCAAGTCTTCTTTTTTTATCTTGAAGTCCATTGCATCATTTGGCTTACTTCGTATAGTTTGATTCTGGGTAAGATCCCTGATTACTGATCTGACCAATTAGTTCATTATTTTATCTCAACTGAATATAAGTAGGTGTAAGGAGTGATAAAAGCTCATTCTGCCAGGAGATTCAAAGATGACAGGCCATCTCTGGCAGAAGAATAAAAGATAATTGCCTATTTATGATAACTTATTTCTGCACAGAATCAATATTGGAGTGGTACAGAAGTTAGGAGAACTGAGGAGCCTCCATGATAAGAAGCCTCATCATTATTTTATAATTAACAGAGTCACACTGTAAAATTTTAAGATGAGAAATTAGAGTGTCTGCTTTTCATTAAAAGAGAAATAAATTTCCCTGTATAATATTATGGGGCTGAATTCATGTAATCAATTCAGTCCTGTTAGGCTACAATGCGTTTAACACTGCCAGAGGCAGAACATCTGTAAGAAAAATACCTTGATAACAAAATGGTGTAGCATTTCCATGTAAATGAGTTCTATTTAATATGCTATCTATACATTCTTTTTTAATACTTTATTAAATGGTTACTACAAGGAACTCTTTAAAAGGTGAAATTATTTGTGTAGTAGCAGTAACTTAAATATTAAACTGAGGAATTTTTAACAGATTGCAAAATAGCTACCTTTGCCATCACCTTTATGAATCAGAACCAAGTTAAAAAGCTTGAAGAATAGCCCCAGGCAGCTGCTATAAGTTTAGAACAATTAATGTGTAGGATTTCACAATTACTACAGATGTAGAGGATTTTTAAAATCTTATATGTACTGGTTTTTAAAAAATAGAATATTTTAAAATATATTATTAGAGAAGAGCAATCATTCCCAATAAATATTTTAAAAGATGACGTTATGAAGCCAAACTAAATTTGCATTAAAGTAGTAGTGTTGCAATAAGAAGACAAGTTGATTATAAATTAAATATTATATTTGCAATACTTCAATGAAATAAGAGAATAGCACAAGTATCTAAATCATTATTTCTCTTGTTTTCCCATGGGAATTTACATATTGTCTTATTCTGCTATTTTCTTTCATTCCTAGAATTGGTCTATTTCCACCTCAGTTGTTTATTAATTGATTCAAAAGTGGCAGATTAAAGGATTAGATTATGTGGTCAAAAAGGAAAAGCTAACTTAAGCCTTGAAAATATTTCTACATATCATGTGAGAATTAATCCTAATGTATTTATATACTCAAATTACTCATGTCAGGGTAAGAAATGTTAATGGGTTAATGATAACTTCTTTGGGAAAAAGTGTGTGTGTGTGTGTGTGTGTGTGTGTTCAATAGAAGTGTCTAGATTTTAGTAGCATTTGATTTTTGCTCTTTTGAGGTATGTTGAGTACTAATATTGACCTTAAATAATCTTTATTAAAAATAGTTTAAATTAAGGCTAGACCCTGTAAATATGCTACCTTAAACAGCAAAGGGGACTCTGCATGTATAATTAAATTCAAGAATTTTGAGATAGATTTTCCTGATTTAGCCAGGTGGGTCCTATCTCATCACATAAAATTTTAGAAGTGGAGAATCTTCCCCATCTATGGTCAGAAAGAGCCGTAATGATGGATGTAAGCTCAGTGTGATGCTACATTCCTGGTTCAGCAGCTCGAGGAAGGGGTCACAGGCCCAGGAATATGAGAGGCCTTCAAGAAGGCAGATGGGAAGGATGAGGAAAGAGGTTTTTCCCCTAGAGTCTTTTCAAGGGAACACAGGCTTGCTGACACGGTAATTTTATCCCATATCATGCAACTCAACTACATAACTACAAGACAATCGATTTGCGCTGTTTCAAGCCACCCACGTTTGTGGTAAATTGTTGGCACATCAGTAGACAATGAATACAGTAAGCAAGAAAAAGATAAAAATTAATTATATGTTACTAATATCTCTTTGTTCTTTCATTGTTTTCTTGTTTTAAGATTTTATTTATCTACTTGAGACTGGTGGGGAAGAGGAGCAGAGGGAGAAGGAGGACTGAGCAGGGAGCCCTAGCAGGACTCGATCCCAGGACCCCGAGATCATGACCTGAGCCCAAGGCAGACACTTAACCGGCTGAGCCACCCAGGGGCCCCTGTTCTTTGGTTTTAAAAGGAAACAGTGCAATGCCTATTTAATAGATGTATCTTTAATAGACATGGAGGGAGCATTTATAAACAAACAACTTTTATGAATTGTGTTTAGTGGTTTCTTCTTGAACGTCTCCCAAAATATTGGAATAGTAAAAACAGAACTGTAAAAAGGCTTATGCCTTCATAAGTCAGGTCTCACTACAGCTTTTAAAAATAAAGTGTACGTAAATGTTTTCTTAGCAATACTGTAAAAAGGGCATCTTTTGCTCTTCTAGAAATCATATTTCAAGTCCAGCAATCACTAACACAAAGTTAAATTCCTTAAATTGCTATCGAAACCTATTTTACTTTGAAGCATCCATTTGTTGTCACATGTAAGCTCCAGGTAAATGCTCCCCATGTGGGGAGAACTTTTTTCATCTCTATAAACTACTTTTACCTAAGACCAAAGCAGCAGATTAAATAAGATTTCATGTGCTGATTCTGTGAGAACCCCAGAATACCAAGAAGAAGTTTGAGCCAAACGATCCTTCCAGGTAGTCTTTTTATTTTTTACTCATGGGTTACTGATTCTAAATTTTTGTATCAACTGTTTATGGCTTTTTTCCTCTCTCTGCTTCTCCACATGGTCAAACAATATTTGTCGATTATATTTTGATTATAGTGCACTTTGTTAAACAAAATGGAACCTCCCTTACTGCTTCCATTTTATTCAAAACATTTCATCAGACTTTTATTATATGTGAGGTTCTGTTTTTAGGCACTGAGGATACATAATTTAAGGAAAAAGGCAAAACATTTCTTCTTTCGTGGAACTTTACATCTTAATGAGCAGAAACAAACAAGCCACTACTTAACTACAACATCTATTTAAGATGGGATGGAAGCTACGAAGAAAAATAGAGGAAAGCTAAGAAATGCCAGTGGGAGGTGTGGTTGGAATTCTGAATATGGTGCCTAGGGAAGTCTCCTTGGAGAAGGTAACACCTGAGCAAGAAGTGAACAAAAGGAGGGGAAGTGGGAAGTAGATCCCAAGGAGCATTCCAAGGAGAGGCAGTGATGACTGCTAAGACACTGAGGCTTTGAATGTTTCTGGAGACCTCCAGGAGCATCAAAGAGCCAGAATGGCTCCAGCCTCACTAGAGCTGGGAGGCATGGTGGGAGCCAAGGCTGACTAAGTATGAGAGTCACGCAAAACTGAAGCTTCAAGGGCTCTCATTCTAGGGCCCTTTCCAAGACTTTCCTGGAAAAGTCTTCTTATTGGGATGTTTGTGCCAGCTTTTTAAAATTAGTAAATGGTTGCTATTTCTGATCTCATTTTTAAGAGCTGTATTCCCTTTTGTCTATAAATTTGTATTTGAAAGTAGGTACACTGATACTTAAATGTTCAGATCCCACAGAACCTGGGAACTCCCATCTTAGGAGATGATAGCCCAGAGAACAGTTAGGGGAGGTGGAGGATGGGATGAAGAAAAGGCAGGTATCTACTTTTAAATGCTCTACCTAGCACATCAGATACTGGTTAGTGAGTTCTGTGCTCATCCAATCAGTTGAAAATAAGAAAATAACATTGTTAGTAAATGTGGCACCACACAAAAGAAAGTGAGCAGATGGGGTTTTCAATTACAATTTGGAATTAGAAAGTATAATCTCTTATTTACCGAATCTGATAAATCCTTTATAAAAGTTGATAGGAATACCAGTAGAACCAATTTAGCCAACCTGGCAGGCACTGAGGAGAATACAATGAAAACAATGAATGGCACTGATTGGGGCTCAGGCAACCAGCAAGCCTCAAAGGAAAGCTGAGAGTAGAATTGAAGTATGTGTTTGATGTTTTTATGTATATGTTTCTTTTCTTAACTAGTCAGCAAGCAGCTGTTTTATTATACAGAAAGAAACAAGACCCCAAGTTTGACAAGAAGTCAGCAAAAATACATTTCAGAGTTGATTTTCATGGCTAAGTGTGCACAAGTCAAATGTTCTGCGTTCTAGAACTAGTGGTCGCTAGAATGCAAAAATAATACAAAACTATGGGGACTTGGTCAGCTTATCTTCTCAGGTTTTCAAATGAAATGTGCTTTCTTTTGCTTTAAATCCTACTTACTTCACTTGATTAAAAAAAGAGGGCTGTAAAGGGAATAGGAAATGTAGACACTGCCAACTGATACCGAGTGAGACCATTCTGAGATTTTCAGTATTATCAAATATAGGAAAGAATATTGTCAGCAACTCAATACAGGCTCTGCCAAGATTAAAATCTCTTCTTTTCTCATTTCAGAGAGAAATAGCATAACATAAATCATGCTTTCTGGATTTTATATTAAGTAAGAAAGTGCATCTCTCTTCCCCCTTTCTTTCTTTCTCTCATCACACACATATATATATAAGATATATCTTTAGATAAAAAGATGACTTATCTTTACCTCATTTTCTCATGTATAATGTAAAAAAAAGCAGGCTTCAAAATTCATCTTCATAAAAATATGACCACAAAAATAGGATGTGACTTCCTATAAATCTGTAATTATTTCAAAATGAAAAGTTAAAATACATATTTAATTGAAAAAACATAGGATGGGTCTCTTCTTTCTGTACATTCTGGGAGGATTTAAATAGCAAAATAATTTCTCTGATTGTTATTGCTCTCTATATATTCTACACTTTCTAAATTACTTTTGGTAATTCATATTTCTAGAGAGAAATTATGCTCTTCATTTAAAGATTTAATATGGAATATGAAGTGTTATTTTCCTTGAAGGAAAATAGGACATAAATTGTCCTCAGGGAGTTGAATTCAACCTTCAGATATTTAACTATACATGCCATGATGAAAAAACATGATAGGAATTAGAGGTAAACAACAAATAATGCCAAAGAAGGATATGATAAAATGTTGTACCTCTATTCTCCCCAATAGAATCTGAATGTGCATTAGTTAAATTTGATGGTCACTGCACCATATTCCTTTTAAAGTAATCACAAAAGAGCTTTCTATTTAATAAGTGGAAATGGTATTACAGTTTCACTGTATTGTATTCATTATTTTTTAATAAGAGAGGAGAAGCTCAAATAATATACTGATTTAAAAATATAGCAGCTTCGTAACAGGACAACCCCTGGTGTCAATAAGAGGGAATCATTTCAAAAAAAAAAAAGGATAATTGTTTGTTGTTTCACTGCAAAATAATTGCAATTCTCTTTAACTATATGTTCTCAGCACAGATTTCAAAAGCTCCAGTTCCCCTTGAGGCCTGCTCCCTGCTGATACAAGGTAATTCTGGCAGAGTGTATGGGGACAGAGTTGAGTCTGTGCTCAAGTGTAAAACAGTATTCATCTGACCAACTTCTGAAAGAAATCAGCAAAACAACAGTCCCTGATAAAGACTTTGTTGTCAATAAGAATTTGTTGAATGAAAAAAAAAGATTTGATCGATAAAACCCTATGATTATGAATGATTAGTATCTATGTTATTATACAATATGAAGTTAAGTTCAGAATATATTTTTTTCTATCGAAATCAGTTTATTTATTCTTTGTGGCTACATGTACATTTGCCTTGTTTGTTTTGGGGGTGTCTTTGTCTCTTAGTATAAAGTGGTGAAGTTTCCCATACCGATTTTCTTTATTTCTTTTTTTTTAATTAACATATAATGTATTATTTGCATGAGGGATACAGGTCTGTGAATCATCAGGCTTACACAATTCATAGCACTCACCATAGCACATACCCTCCCCAGTATCCATCATCCAACCACCCTATCCTTCCCATCCCACCCCCCAACAACCTTCAATTTATTTCCTGAGATGAAGAGTCTCTTATGGTTTGTCTCCATCCCCAGTCCAGAATATATTTTTAAGCAAGTCTACTAAAAGGAAAAGTTGGTGGGGCGCCTGGGTGGCTCAGTGGGTTAAAGCCTCTGCCTTCGGCTCAGGTCATGATCCTGGGGTCCTGGGATCGAGCCCCGCATCGGGCTCTCTGCTCAGCAAGGAGCCTGCTTCCTCCTCTCTCTCAGCCTTCCTCTCTGCCTACTTATGATTTCTGTCTGTCAAATAAATAAAATCTTAAAAAAAAGGGGGGGGAGTTGGTTGCTGAATCCTCCTGAAGTGAATAATGAAAAAAAACATTTTTAGCGGATGGTCAAATACATATTGAACAGTAAGATATAAAGTCATATATATATATATATATATATATATATATACAATTTCATGCAACTTTTCTACCAGTAATGAAAATCTTTACTCTGCCCCAGTATTGGAGACATGTATGGCCGTTTTCTACTCAACAACTGTGTGAAAAGCAAAGTTGTCAGCCACTTTATCCATGGATGAATGATTTACTAATTTACCAATTTGAAACCTAAGATTTGTTTGTTTCCAATCAGATATCAATAATGACAAAGTAGAAAACTATTATAGTCTACCATGAATTATTATGTGTTCTGGTATTTCAATGAATAAAAGCCCTACTATGTATGCAGGAAACCTTATGACCCTTCAGACTTAAGGAAATTAGATGTGGGTTGGAAAAGAAAAACAAAACAAGAATTAAGGAAGCAAAGACTATATTATTATAGGCTTTTGGAATTGATACTCTATTTCATGGAATGTTTATCAAACATTTTAAATGGATTAATTACTATTTATGTAGATAACTAAAAACTTGCTTTTACCATTATATTCTTGCTTTGAGAATTTTGCAAGCTCTGTGGGTTTAGTCACTAATATAAAGTGCTTCATTTCTGTCAGTTTGTTAAAAATGTGTGATTTGGCTTATTTCTAGGTGCAAGTAAGAAATGAGATTCTACTTTTCAAATTACTTTTCAGTTTGAATTAAACCCTTCATGTTTATGGGAATAGTCTGAGCATCTTGGCCAGAGGCCAATTTTCTTCGTGGTGTTTTAAATCATCAGTATGAGGAATAAGCTATGCAAATAGGATCAACTGAAGAAGTAGGGAGTGTTTTAGTAAGTGCTGTTGAACTTCATTCCTGTTCTAGAGCATGATTTTGAAATAACATATATTACTATATATTTTCCTAAGCAATATTTAGTGATATGAGATACTATATGAATAGGATGGCAAACAGAGGAAAATCAAAGAAAAATATTCTAATATAAGCATTTCTTTGGGTTATTTTTCTGGCAGAGGTGGTACATTCTACTGGTTCAAGTACAGACTCTTAAATCAGGCTATTTCATTTTGAATCCCTATTCTGCCACTTGGGAGTGTGATTTGCACATTACTTCACCTCCCTGTATTTCCGTTTCCTCCACTGTGATGCAGACATAACTGTATGTTACCTCACTGATACAGTGAGAAAAAGAAACCCTCCCTACCATAGTGCTGTTTCGCAAACTGTTACCAGTTTCTTATCGGGTAAATACAGAATTCTGGAGTAAGCACTGGACATTTTACAGGGAATTTTCTGGCTAGTGATTCTAACAGTGATTGAAAATAGGCTTGTATTTGTTTGTTTGTTTTTACTCTCTAGTAACTCATTTTCTGCATTTTATCAAAGTATTGGCCTAGGATGTATTCCATATTAACAGGAATAAAGACAAAAAAGAAGTCCTTTACCTAAAATAGTTTGAGAGGTTCTGATATAAAATTCTTTAAAAATTGCTTTGTATATAGTAAGTACTCATTAACAGGTGAATTAAATCCTTTTATTTTGTTAATACTATGTTACTAATATCTTTCTTGTGAGTATACAACTTAAGATCCAAAGTAGATGATACCCCCATACCATCTCCCCACTCCCCCATAAAATCTGAATGTCCATGATGCCCTACAAATCAAAGTCAACTACCTTCTACTCAACTACTCTTCTCCTCAGCTTTCAAATAATTACCAATCTTTTGTCACATTTCTATGAATCCTTGATATTAGCCAGCTCTTAAAATGAAGTAAATAAAGTAGCCCCTTTATTTTAGAAGTAATGAGTGAAATTATAAATTATAAATTTTTCTTCTCCTGTGAAAATCATATTTTTCTTATTATGACTCCTATATCTTAAAAGTAACATATGCTCAAAAGTCAAAGTGATGTAGAAGTTTGTGAAGAAGCAAGCAATTAAGTAAGCACCCTTTTAACTCACCCAATCTCACAACTATCACCACAGTGCCTCGCTGTTAGCAGTTTAGGATAAATCCTTATAGTCATTTAACTAAGCCTTTAGAAGCATCCATGGTTGTGTTGGTTTTGATTTAATGAAGGAGATTCTATTATACGTATTTGGTCCAATTTTTTTTTTCAGGTAGGACAATAATAAGCGTACCAGGGAATTAAATAATTAAACTAAGGGAACATTCTTGGCACAATTCTGATGAATTAGCAACAAAATAAATATTGTCATTTCTTATATTAATATAATCATTGTTATCGTTTTAATTACCATGATGGTTTTCATTCTAGATATTTCAACACCAGAACACATAAAAATACTTGCATTTTTACTCTTCTACCCACAGTGTCTGAGTCATGCATAATCATTGATTTTGGAAATTATCAATCTTATTTAAATGTGTATCAGTATGATAGGCAACCTAGTTAGTTTTGTATACTTAATAATCATTTTTATTACTTTATTTTTGTTGTTAGCCTGATTGTATCTATCAGTCATATTATTAATCTATTTTTCAGTCTCTTCTCAATGGCTTGTCCTTTCTTCATTCCTTTCTCTCTACGTTTGATGTGTATCTTGAGTAAGGTGTGAGGAAGCCACGGGTTGAGTATATTTTGACTGTTCCCTTAGAAAAAAAAGTAAAAATGAGGAATTTCATAATGCATGGGACAGGTTCATCACAGTGATTGATCTCAACATTAAAAAAGAGAGACACAATTTGCCTGCTGGTGATATGTAACAGGAGTTACACACCACAGCCTAGACAATAGTCTGGCCAAAAGTGAACCTCTGTGTAACAAAGCTTTTAAATCTAACTGCCAGTTTGTAGAAAACATAAGGAATAGATGGACATATTAAACAGTGACGCATGAAACAAAATCCAAAGTAAGGGGAGTCCATGGAGTCAATGACTTTATTTCTTCAGAAAATATATTATAGCTATTGAAGGACTTAAGCAATTTATCAATAAAAGGTATAATGCAAGGTTTTTGTTTAACTTGGTTTAAACAAACCAAATGTAAATTACAAAAAATGTGTGAGACATTTGAAAAAACACTGACTCAATATGAGATAATATTAGATATAATCATGGTATTATAAAGAGATATTAAACCTTATCTCCTAAAGATATGTATTTATAAATACTGACTTATTATGGAAAAAAATGACATAAGGTCTATGATTTACCTCAAGATATGAGGGCACTGTGAGAGCTGAGTAACAGCTGGTGGGATCTATAGACGATTATTCACATATTGATAATTCTTGAGGCTAAGTGGTACCAAAGATCCACTGTACTATTGCTTATTTTTAGAAATTTTGTAATAAAAATTTAACATCAAAAAAATCACTGGGAAAGCTGAACTATGGAAAATAATGCCCAGAAACCTGATTTGCCAAAGATAAAAATGACTGTCACTTTATGCCTACATATAAAAATTTCACACAGGGTAATGGTTTAAAGATTACAGGCAAAACTATCAAAATCATAAAATAGAGAGTAATGCTTTTGTTACATTTAGGTAGGAAAAAATGGACTTAAACATATATAATTAAAGGATTTGTTTGAGTACACTTTGAACAAAGTTAAAAGATAAATGATGTGCAGTCATATTTGTAATGTATAAAACTGACAAGAATATAAAAGAATAAAAAATAATTCTTTCAAGCCAATGAGGAAAATGTAATGAAATCTATTTTAAAATTAACATATACTATGAATTAGGAAGTTTATAGATGAAAAACATTGGTGAGAAAAATGATGCAAATTAGAACAAATGAGGGATCACTTTATATTAGACTAAATGTTAATTTTGAGGAGAATGTAAAAGAGTATTAATGCAGTTGTAAAGGGAGTGTGTGTGTGTGTGTGTGTGTGTGTGCATATGTAAAAAAGTATGTCTTACCATACATGGGCTTGCACTGAGGTTTTAAGGACGGGCAGTATTTGAATGGAAGGAGTTTGTAATTCTAGGCAAATGAGAGTAACTGCCAAGTTCACAGAAGTGAAAATTAATATGTTTGTGGGGGGTGGGGGGTAGCGACGTGATTGGACTTGATTTATGAAATTATATATAGCACTGAGCAGGATGTGGTAGAGAGTAGATCCAAAAAGGGGGGAAGAAAAGCACCAAGGACACAATCTTTACTTGTTAATTTATCTAGTGAACAAGCACAGAAAAATCTATTAAAAGGGGTAGGCAAGCTGATAAAGTATATCTGGTTCTAGTCAGGTCCATGGAACAAGGGAAGTTTAAGGAAGCAAAGAGGTTATCCTGACAGTGAATTGACCCTAGATAACCTCGGGTACCATAAAGCCATAGAAGGTATGCAGTCTTGTTTGTCCAAGTATTTGAAGAACTGTCAACATGTTAGGCAAGATAAGTACTGCATTTCACTTTTTGGCAAATAACGCAAGTAACTTTTTCTATCACATCAGCATTTTGAATTTTTTTTTTCTTTTAGACTTTAGGAGACTTCTCATGTGTTTACTATAGCCTCATAGGCTTATGATCCTTATAAGGCTGTCCATGCATTTGAGGTCATTCAGGTGAACTTTCCTTTTTACATAAGAGGAAGCTATTCCCAGACAGATCAGGAAACTTCTGCAGGGTCACAAGTCAAGTCAGTAGGAGATTGTGACTAAAGTCCTTAGCTAAGCCCAAGTAAACAGAAACCATAACACAATGGCCTCCAACAACCATGACATACTTTACTTCCTCTTTTCTATATTACTCCAGTGACTCCCTCCACCACTTCTGGAAGAATCAGGACAGCTGGAAAGTTTTCAGTGGAAGCAGAAATTATAAGAGACTTCTTAAAAGTGAACACAGTGCAATGTTGTGGCCTAATCAGATATAGAGCAACTCAGGGTATACCTTTTATCTCTGTGATAACTCATTTTGGTTCAGAACTATTTTTCAGCAGCATACTTATTTAAAATAGGAAACACAAGCTGTCAAATACACAGAATCCTCAAGATCCAGAAAGTATTTAAAATACTGGGCAAGTTTGGGATACCTGGATGGGTCAGTCGGTTTAGCCGCTGCCTTCAGCTCAGGTCATGATCCTAGGGCCCTGGGATCGAGTCCCACATCAGGCTCCTTGCTCGGCAGGAAGCCTGCTTCTCTCTCTGCCTCTGCCTGCCACTCTGCCTGCTTGTGTGCTCTCTCTCTCTCTCTGACAAATAAATAAATAAAAATCTTAAAAAAAAATACTGGGCAAGTTGAATACCCAAATGAAAAACACCCCTTAAAATATGCACGCTTTATTTACTAAACAGTAAAGGTAAGTGGACAGTGTAAATCTTATTGTGAAATTCCACAGGGGAAATTTTACAGTCCTATAGAAATGAGAGATTTGAAAACCTTAGCCAGATATAAATGAGATATTTTTTTCTAAGTGTTTCTGTCTGAAAAGGACCCAAACCTATAGCCCAGGGTTAGTTGCTTAGAAAGTCAGCTGGGGAATTATGCATTTTTTTGAAAGAGCACAACAGTGAAGGTTTAGCTCTTATAAGAAATACTGAAGGAAAAAAAATACAGAATTCTAAATTTTGATAGTGAAACAAATCTCAGTTCCCACTTGGAACATTACATGACAGGAGAGTTCTAAGTTGTGACTGTCAGTGTAGAGGCAATCTTCTATTTCATGCATCTTGTTTATATGATTTCATCTGTTACATTTATATATAGGCAGTTCTCGCCTTGCATGGCAGTGTAGGACTGTGAACAGTACTATGACTTATCGCATAATGAGCATCCTTTCTATGCCTTGACAAATTATCATACTCTTTTTAAGTTTGGATCAAATTCTCACACTTTATCCTTTGTATTTTTAATGTCATGAAATATTTCTGAGAGTTTCTTTAATGTAAAGATGTTTGTTTGTGTTTTCTTCCCCAGCATCACTTCCTCTGGGACCTCTTCCTTGCCTCACTCTTCTGGCTGTATGTCTAGGGTCTCAAATGCAACGGTTTCATCCCCATCCATAGTCAGCTGTTCCTGCTAAATGTGTTCATATCTTCGTCATGTTGCAAAGCAGCAGCTGTGTGTGTATTTGTATTTATGGGTATGTGCTTGTGTATGTGTATTCTGATAAGAACCCCTGAATCAGAGAACATCGTTTAATACAGACTCACAGAGCTTCTTGGTGGCAGCTCCCTGGGTCCAGCTCCCAGGGTGCCCTGTGGGAGGAACCTCGTGTTACACTGAGAGTGAAGTGTGGTTGCCGCACAGGAAAGTAATTCTGAAATGCTAAGAGTTGGAGCTTATGCTGGTATGTTCACCAGTCCTCTCCTCTGGAGAGAGACACTTTGACTCTGGAATGTAAACATCTTCTCTGGGGAGGGGAGAAGACCTCTAGTTTCACTGCTTTGAATGTATGTAAAGAGTTTGGCAGGGGTTGTGGGGTGGGGGTTGGTAAGGCTTTAAGGCATGCCCTATCTCTAGCTTCCAATGCATGTTTACTCTCTGTCCAAACTTTAATCAATTTCTTCAGTGCTCTGTGCTCACAAAGTCTCGACCATGAATATGAACATATTCATGAAAAATTATTTCCCAACATTGTGTTTTCTTATTTCTTAATTTGTTTTTGAGCAAAGCTAATTTTCCAAAACAATGTAAAAGGTGACAATTATTTTTTTTCAGTCATCAATGAAGCCATATTGCTCCATGCTCATAGCTACAATCACAACCAGAATTAAAAATAATGGTGAAACCATAACTACTAACACTTACAAAGTGCATTACTTTCTGAAAAGCTTTTTAAAATACATTGCCACTTAATGCCACTAAAATTTTGTAGAATATGCAGATCAGTGTACTTACCTATAAATTACAAATGAAAAAACTGAGATTCAAGAAATTAAACAATCTGCCAATGATTATGTATTTAACTACTTAGGAAATGCCTTAGTCAGCTTGGTGGGGGGACACTATAATAGTCCATAAACTAGGGACTTTAACAACAGAAATGTTTTCTCACAGTTCTAGAGGCTGGAAGTCTAAAGGCAGGGTAGCAGCATGGTTAGGTTTTGGTAAGATCTCTCTTTCTGGCTTGCAGATGGTCACCTTCTCCCTGGGTCATCATGTGGCAGGGAGAGAGAGAAAGAGGAAGAGCTGTCTGGTGTCTATGCTTATAAGAATGATACTCATTTGGATCAAGTCCCTACCCCTATGACTTCATTTCACCTTAATTACTTGCATAAGTAAAGACCCTGCCTCCAATTACAGTTACATTTGGGGTTATGGTTTCAACATATGAGTTTGGGGGAATACAAACATTCAGTCCATAACAGTAAACTAGAACTTGAACATAGGTTTGCTTTTTGGATTTGGTATTGGTCTGTTTCTTTGTTTGAATTCCCCCAAATACTACCAGACAGCCTGTTAACAAACCAAATCTAAAGAAGTTCCTGGAGTAAGGGAGAATACCACCTCCAGAGAATCTCATCATATACATAGAGCTTTGTGATCTAGCTTCTAGTGGCTTAGAGACAGACTAACAAGGCAGGACATGGTATGACAGAGGGCAAATTTCCTAGAATGATGGTGTAGGATTGGTGGAAACAGAGACATGAGGGTCTTGACTGTCTTACTTTAATCAACTGAGTGGTCTACAGATGGCCTACCATCTTATCTAAATGACTCTGACACAGATGGTTTTGGTTCTCATTTAGCTTCAAATATGTATCCTTTCTCCTATAACATTCTTCTTCCTTAAAGGGCAAGCAATTTTATGCAGGCCATGAATGAGAAATATAGCTATGGGGAAGATGGGGAGAGCTATGAATTCAGTTTTCTTAATAGAAGGAGAGCTATCTATATAATATCTCCTAAGTATAAAAGCCTTTACTTAAGATTCCTTTTCTTGGAAAAAATTGTGAAAAATAACCTCTTTAACAAGGAAGAATCACTATTACTATTTCTCATGTTTTAATAACTCTGTTTATAACCTCACAGTAACAGAATGAACACAGGATGTTCACTAGTTGTTTAAAAATCTAAATCAATATCTTCAGTGGGAACGCTGTTCTATTGTTATCAGTATCCAAACAGCACTGAAATTGAAAATAAATGCTAACAAGTCAAAAAATTCCAAGAACTCTAATAGTCTTATCCAGAAGCGGACATAAATTTAACTCCATGCCCATAAAAAATGAGGCTTTGCCAGAGGAAACTAGACTATCAAAATCTAGAGAAACTGGGGAGCTGCAAGTGTTCCCCAGTTGGTTAGTTGGTTAAGCAACTGCCTTCAGTTCAGGTCATGATCTCAGGATCCTGGGATGGAGCCCTGCATTGGGCTCCCTGCTCTTCAGGAAGCCTGCTCACCCTCTCCCTCTGCTGCTCGCCCTGCCTGTGCTCTCCTGGTCTCTCTTTGTCAAATAAATAAATAAAATCTTTTAAAAGATCTAGACAAACTATGTTCAAGGGGGGTTTTAATAAAGGAATTTAACAGACTATATAAATCGATTAGCTGATCTCTACTAGTAAAAAGGCTTAAACTATACAATTTTAAGAGATGAATGTAAATCAAATGACCCTCCCTAAAAAGACAAATTAAATGTGTGCCCTTCCACTTTGTCAACATGTCCATGTTTTGTCAGAACCTAAACATTTTTAAGATCTTAATTATAGAAGCGGGAAAGGCTAACACAGTCCCTTCTAGCATCCTCACTGGGCACATTCATTTTATTTTTGTTTTTGTGGGGCAGATATTAGGATTGTGTGATAAGGGAACTAGTCAATGAAATACTTTTGTACTTAAGAAGAAATTGCTTAAAACTCAAGATATTTTGGTTCTTAGATTCCTTTTGATATGGAATTTGTGGTGGGATTAGTTACTTGCCTACAAACCATCTAGACTGAAGTCTGGCAAGGGCTAATGGAGAACATCATAAGGGGTACTGCACAGACCAGTGTGTTCCAATTAGTGCTACAGAAATCTTTTTACAAGTGTAAAAATAATTCTTACATTTTTATTAATTCCTACCCTTGCAAACAAGCAAGTCATTTTAAAATTGACTTAAAATATTAGGGAGTATTTAGGCATATTATGTAAGGCAAAAATAATGAAGTTGATATAGTAATGGTTAATACTTGATATTGCTAGCTTAAATTTTGAAAATTAGCATAGAGTTAAAATATTATTACTGTTGCTTTTCAAAAAATCACCACCAAGAAAATGCAGTTGGAAAAGTCTACTTAAGAAGACTACAAAAACTTTTTTTTTTTGGTCAAGTGATAGAATTCTTTGGTGGAATTAGCCTGTTCCCAAGTTCCTTGCCCTCTGCTTCTATCCATATTAGTATATTAGTTTCCTCTGAGGGACTTCTCACCTCCATTCATGATTGTAAGCCAACTTTTTGAGCATCAGAGCCTGTTACTTAAGAGTTTGTCTTCCTCCCCCATACATGACAGAGCAATTCCTTCCAGAGAGAAGGTATCACCACCAGTGTGAATGATTTCTGAATGATGTGAGGCCTTAAGCATAAATGAAATGTAAAGAATGGAACTATCTTGATTTTCTCTTCATAGAGTATTTCAGTAGGTCAAACTCGTTTGAAATTTCTGGTTCCGTTAGCGCTTTGATAGACCTGACAGATTGCAACACTTGATTTTTTTCTAGCTTTTCAGCAGATATATAACTGCCTTCTATGAATGACCTACTTAAATTCGACTATAAAATAAATATGTATGAAGTCATTTCAATCGTATTGCAATATCTAAAAAATAATTTTTGGTAATATAATCCACTATGTTTTTCTTTAATAAGACTCTGGAATACTGTAACCTTGAAAATCTTTTCCCCTTTACTATGCCTGCATAATTTTTGAATTAAAGTCCTGGGGTTTAATAATATTTTTGCTTTTAGAGTTTATCATCAATCATAATCATTTCTCCATTTCTCTGCTTCATGAATTTAAATGCCATGTTAGCAATTGCTGTTTATCTTTCTTCCAACACTTAGTTTCCTTTTTATTAGTAAGTATGCATTTTGTGAATAATAATACATATTTAATTGCTCAGAAATCTAAACCATAACTCACAGTAAATTGTCAGATTTGAATTTAAATGAAGCTTACATTTAATAAGGGACTATCATATATGCATATACATCTCTATGATGCTATGTACAATATATTTTACATGGACTGGCTCATATTTACCCTTTCAAAACACCATGAGAAAGGATAGCTTAATTCTAAGAATATACTGCACCAAGTATATGCATGTTTTCAATAGATTGGCAGGAACTTATTTTTAAAAATTTCTAAGTTTGAAAAATAAATTATTCGACTAAACTTGATTCTGTATATATTTATTCCTTCCCATTTCTTTCCCCTTTCTTCCACTGCAACAGAGATCTAATAGGCTTTTGCTTAACAACTCACACGTATTTTAAAATGCAGATTAAAATCTAATATACGTCTGAGCTGGCAGACATATTCTGCCTATTCAAAATTTATCTCTGGAATGAAAAAAAATCTTAGCAATATAAAAGAGTAAGATAAGAACTTTTTTGCATAGAGAAAACATTTGAATAGTGACAATCTGATACTTGAAATTTCAGAAGGCTACATAATAAAAAAATGCAAATATTATTGCAGACATGACCTGCTGCTGAAGTATTCGCCTTATATTTGACTTTTAAGATTAAAAGCACAGCATTGACACTACTGGCATATCATTTTCACATAAATATAACCATTCTCCTATTTAAAGATTTAAAAATTGTGACTTCTATAAAGGCAATACTAATTTGTTATAAATAACTTTAATGATGGCAACTGTTTTATCATGTATTAGAATATGACATAATTCATTAAAAATAGAAACTAATAGTGGTTTATTTATCCTAGATAGATAGATGATAGATGGATGATAGGTAGGTAGGTAGACGGATGATAGACAGACGGATGGATGATAGGGAGATAGGTAGATAGATGTGCATGTGGCTTATAATGTATTGCAAACTGCTTAAGAGAAGAATTAAGTGTTGATGGTAATGAACAAGAAGATATAATGTACTTTTCATAAAAATCACAGGGTTTTTCCAGAGTACACAACAATATCTCATACTAGAAAACTTAGTAACGTTCAGTAAAGATTTGAGCAACCTCTCTATTAACCTGATCATATTCAAGAGAAGTCCTGTTGATTAAATTTCCAAGACTTGATAATCTGTCCACCCTTTAAGTCTCAAATAACATGAAGGTTCCTTGACTCTCCAAAAAGGATCTAATTTCCCTTCAGAGCTCCTCAATTTCCCCATCCAGTTAGCAGTACTTGAGCATCAAAAGTAAGGTAGAAGTCATTACCATGAAAACAGTAAGGTCAGCAGCATGATCCAGGGTGACCTGATCTTCAGGGAATCTATGAAGATGACTAATGTCCATAAGGGACACAGAGAGATAAGCACAGATGTAACAGGGTGTTGCTTAATATCTATAATCAAATGAGATGAAAAATGGGTGAGCAGAAGGCAAGGTCAACTTCTCTACTGGAAACTCACAATTCTGTGCTCAGTTTGCAAACTGAAGCCAATTTTCAGACTCATAGCATACTAACTGAAAGAGACATCTGAGGTCCCCATCAGGAAGGTAAGTGTCTATGGTAGAAATTACTGTAATCCTTCCACAAAGATATTTTAAGCCACTTTTCTTTTCAATAATCACGTATTGCACTGGGGAACAAAGAAGGAACATTGAAAATGAATTTAACTGTATGTTTTTTAAAAGCAGAAAAGTAAAACAAAAATAAAGTATAAAAGAGAATAAGAAACTTAGTTTGTAAGAATTCTGCCACCTTTTAATTTATGATCTGATTCCTCCAAATCTCTATGAGATGGGACTCATGAATCTGTTATTTCCTCTGTTTCAATTCCCATGTGCTTTTCACAGTGTAAGCATCTTGTTCCACTTCTGAATGTTCATTCAGTGTATTTTTGGTATATTAAGACATATTTCTCTTACAGTAATATTTGTTTAATGCCCAAGCCATAAATTTTATTTTGTATTCAAATAAAGAAACAGTGATCTAATTCAATGCTTTTCTGAAGGAAAACTGGCTCTGTTGGGATTTTGAGAGATGGTAGGGGTGTTGGTCTCTGACACAGCAATTTTTAGGGAAATGGAATACTATTGTTGACTCTATGTGATGTCCATCTTATTGCACATTTTAGAACCTAAGCCACACAGACTCACACCTAAGAACCTAACTATACACAAGTATGTAGAAAACCCCCCACTTATTTGTAATAAGAGCAAGATAGGGAACAATAAGAAGTGAACAAGAAGATAGTTGCCTTTTGGGGGATTAAATTTTGGTGGGGAAAAAAATTAACATTCACACAAAACCCAATAAATAAGAACAACTTTTGGATAGTATTCTGAAAGGAACAGAAAAAGTAATGTGATTGAGAGCAGCTGAAAGGATAGAGTAGACATGTTACTTTAAATAATGTAGTCATAGAAGTGGTTTCTGAGAGGGAGCCTCATACTGATATCTCAAGATTAAGAAGGATATGAGCTTATGAAGAGCCATTCCCTAAGGAGTGAAATTCTGAGTGAAGAGTAGGTCAGAAAAAGGGAATTACCTATCCAAAGTTCTCAAGGCAAGAAGCCTGACAAATAGAATAGAAAGTCAGGATGCTGGAGTGAAGCTAACATGGAGACAGGAGAATGAAGATGGAGACAATGGGCAAAAACAAGTTGTCCAAGGCCTTGTAGGTCAAAGTAAGAAAGTCAGAATTTATTGAGAAGGCAGCTATTACTCAACAAACTGAAATGCCCCCAGCTATCTGATGGAAATGTTGTCAGAAGTGCAAGATACCCTTGACCAAATCCCAATAATAATGAGAAACTAACATTCTTTTTTATATTTTGATAAATCATTCTCAAAAATCTAAAGAATTTTATATACGTATAAATATATCAAGGTCAGGACCACAGAGGAAGCCTTACAGCTAGACACGATGGTTCCATGATAGTCCCAGCAGCAGCAGCAGCAATAGCAGCTTTAAAAAGAAGCCCAGTAGTGGCTGTTGATATGATTGTTCTGTCTTGGGCTTTGCAATCACATTTTCAACATTATTGATTCTCTGCAAATTTCTCAACTCCACTCTTGCCAAGAAATAGCCTTAGTTCTTTGTTCACAGAATAAATTTAGAAAGACATAAGAAAGAGAGAAACCATAAGAAAGAAAGAAACTTATGTAAGAACTTCTAGGTAGCTCAACTGCAAAATATCCAAAAAAAATGTGTCTATACCCTTCCTTGTTCTACTTCACAGATACAGTAGAGGACCTGGCCCTCCTAAGAGCAGTCCTGCTCACTGTGCTTAAAATCCCAGTTCATCTAACATCTCCAGAAATACATTTTTCCCATTTCTCTCTTGTATGTACAGTTGACCCTTGAGCAATGTGAGGGTTGGGGCACTGATCCCCTCATGCCACTGAAAATCCAGTACAACATTTGACTCCCCCAAAGCTTAACTTCTAAAGCCCACTGTAGACTGGAAGTTACCAGTAATATAAACAGTTAGTTAACACTTATTTTGTATATTCTATGTATTATATATTGTATTCTCACAACAAAGTAAGCTAGAGAACAGAGAATGTTATTAGGAAAACCATAAAGAAAAAACACATTGATAGTTCTGTACTGAATTTACTGAAAAAAAAAAATTGTGCAAGAGGACCTGAGTATTTCAAAGACTTGTTAATGGTCAACTCTACAACTTCTTCTTAACAGGATAAGTTGTTAGACATACTCAACATTCTCATTAAGAGCAAGAAGAAAAAAGAAATCCTTAATCCCATATCCTTGACCACCTAGCATGTGATTTCTCTTCTTTATGTGACCTCTAAGCTTCTGAAAGGGCTGACAGCACTACTGTCTGTATCTTTACCTCCCGTTCTCTTCCAAGCACATTCCAATTCTAATCTGGCCCTTCGTTCCACTCAGATAACTCAATACTGTCATCAGTGACCTCCATGTGTCTATATGAAATAGGAACTTTCAGTGCTGATGTTACTGACCTCTCTGCAACATTAATACCACAGACCTCTTCCCCTCCTTAAACCACTCTCCCCTTTGGCTCCTGTGCTAAAACAGAGTCTTGGCTTCCCTCTCTCTTCTTAAGCTCTTCCTTCTTGGCTTCATTTTCAGTCTCATTCAGTCTTGAATATTGTAAGGCTCAGCTCTAAGGTCTCTCATCTTTTCAGTCCTTATTTTCTGCCTAGGAAATATACATATATATTTTTAAAATTCACAGATGGCCTTTAATTTCTATTTCTAGCTCAAACCTTTTTTTCTGAGTTTTGGTTGTATAAGAAAGAAGCTTCCTTCTTCACCCCTGAAAGATACCTCATATTTCATATATCGAATACGAATTCACTGTGACAGAAAGACCCCTAGGGTAGTCCCAATAAGTCCCACCCCTGGTGTTCATATCTTGTATATTATCTCCCTTTGAGTGTTGGCAGACCTATGATTTGTTTCTAGCCAACAGAATATGGCAAAGCTGAAAGGGTTTGAAAATGTAACAAAGGATCCACATCAGATGATTCTGAGTTAATCAAAATGAAATTATTCTGAATGGGCCCTCTTAATTAGATATAAAGCCCTTTTAAAACAGAGACTGGGCCATGGGCAAGAGGTTCTCCTTGTTGGCTTGATGAAGTAAGCTGCCATGTGCAGGAAGTACCAATGGCAAGGAGCTATGCACATGGCCTCTAGGAACTCAAGGTGGTTCTCCAATGGGCAGACCACAAAACACCAGGCCTCCCAGCTATATAGCCAGAAGGAAACAAATTCTGCTAACAATCTGAATGTGTCTGAAAATAAATAGCTTCTAAGAGAGCCTCCAGATAAAATGCAGCCAAGCCAACACCTGGAAATTAGTCTAGGGAGACATGGAACAGAGGATCCAATTAGGCTGTGCCCAGACTTCTGCCCCAAGGAAACTGTGAGATAATATATAGGTGTGGTTTTAAATTACATCTGTTACACAGCATTAAAAAACTAGTACACTCTCAAAACAAAAACAAAAACAAAAACAAAACAAAACAAAAAACAAACTAGTACACTCTCGAACATTACAGCAAACCTTACCCTCTCCTGGGAATACATTTTAGTGTGTATCACTAAAGTATTACTTACAGCAGCACAGTGCAGCAAAGTACTTTCTGTTGTCACTTGAAAGAGGAGAAAAATCCTCCTCCTGGTCTGCAAAGACCCACACTGTCTCATTCCCACCCAGATCTCCAACTCCTTCCTTTCCTCATGCTCTTTTTTGGTTTCAACCACAGTGGCCTAGCTCCATTTCTCAAGCCTATCATGTAGCCTCCTGTTTGGTGCCCTGATGAAGGCTATTGCATATTCCTAAAGTTTCTAACTTTCTTGCTTACTTAAAAATATTTTTCTCTCATCAGTTCAGTTACCTTTTCTTCAGAACTGCTTTCCCTACTTCCATGACAAAAATAATTTTTGTGTAAACAAATAAGTGTGAAAATCATTTTTGAATGATTGTTTGGGAGCCCCGTGCTCTTCATACTTAGTATCCCTGGGAAAACTGTACTAGCCACCATTCTAAGCCTAGCAACTAAAGCCAAGTTCATGCTTACCTGTGCAGTTGCATTAGGCCTTGAGGTTGAGTGCTCAAAGCCATCTTAAAATTCCTAGGATTTTTCAGTAAGGGGACACACATTTTCATTTTTCATTGGGTTTCACAGATTATCTAGCCTTATATTCTTTTCCTTCTCCATCTTCCTTGAAAATCAGAATAAAACATTTTGTTTCCATCTACACTAACGAAGTCTAAATTTGGAGAGGGGGAAAATACTACCTAAGGTATTGTTTATGCATTTTATCTTTACTTCAAATTATTAAAAAATTACTCAGATTTTTGAGAACCTAAAAATCCTGCAGAATTTTGTCTTTTCCATGTAAAAATTAAAATGCTTCCACTAAAGACTTGTATCAAATTTAGTATCTTTATACAGACCGAGGTGGTATGGTAGCTGGCGAATGGTGTGTATTTGTTGAATACATAAAAACTCTTTGAGCTGTTACACATCTGTTATTCACAGATTCTGTTAATAGACTTCATTGCTTATGAGTTGTCATATTTCAATCAAAAAGTTGAATTTGTTTCCCAGGAAACAGCAGCTTCCTATACATAATAGAAAATTTCCTCAGAGTTCCCATTTTTTTTTTCTGCTCATTGTCCATTGTGACTTTATGGTTATGCACTATTCATATTTGCTAAACTGGAATTTCATATTCACAAAAGCCACCCTCTCTTAAGTCAGCTAATAGCATCCTATTAATTTTATGAACACTGTAGTCTCTTCTAATTTTTGTAAATACTTTTTCTGAAAGATCATCATCAGATTTTTTGTCTGTCCTGAAACATGTCATGTTTAGAAAGAAAAAAAGCAACATTTCCCCAAGATAATTTGGTTATATAATTTGCTATCAAAATTTCAATTATTAATCCCATTCATCGAGCTTTTCAAAGAACTAAATAAAAGGCATTCCCAGCATGAGTTTCATTCTCTTATGTAATATGAAACTGCCTCAACTAAAGACATGTATCAAATGCACTCTCCTTACTAATTAATTTGGTAGTTACTTATTACATTGAAATTTAGATGTACTAATCAAATGTTTATTTTGTAATTGTATTACATTAACCCTGATTAAGGATGTATTTATCGCTTCAAGGATTACATTAAAATGCAAATGCTACAACTGTTGATTGATGTTAAATTATATCTATCAAATAAAGCAATTACTAGTGAACAACCAACAATGGATCCAAAGTCTTTTTTATATTATGAATTTATCACTTTATATGTAAGAAAGTGAATATGTTGACTTTCTTAAGAGTTCAATCAAAATTAAATAACATATCTGTAACTTATAAACTCTAAAATTTCTTCTAACACAAATCATTAATTTAACACCAACTCAGTTTAAAAAATGTTTAAAAAAGTGTTTATTGGAAATGGACACAGTATTATGGAACAAAAGTATAATTTCCAACACAAATATTCAGACCCTTTCTGTTTATTTGGTGACAAGAAGAGAAAGCAAAAATGATGAAGCTTTTAGAAAAAAAAAAAAACCTTTCTAAACATTAACTAAACATTTTTAGTTAAGAATGTTTTAGGATCTTTGATGAAAAAAAGAACTTCAAGAATATCTTCTAACCACATGAATTTTAAAATATAGTCTGGAAAAATCAATACTATCTCTTTAGTTTAACTGTGTTGATAATAGTGTGATACTTTTTTCTTTAGCCCTGTGTTTCTGTCCAACATAGGGTTCAAAAAATCAGCTGCTTGTGGCGTATTAAGTATATCATACTAAGTTCCATTTGTTCACTATTAAAAAACTTTAAAAGGAACTAAACTTTCCTTTCCTAGACCAGAGCTAAATATTAAAATTCAATTACCTTTGGTAGCCAAAGTATTGTATTAAATTTACAAAAGAACGTTGGCAACTCAAGCCTATTTCTTGAAGCCAACTCTAATGGTTATATGAATAACTATTCCCCTTTGCAGGGATATTGGGTTCATCTGAACCTCCTCTCTTTCCTTATTTGTAACTTCTTTACTGAAAATAAGAAATATGGCTCTCATATATAGATAGATAGGTAGACAGATAGATACAGATTTTTTTTAAGAGACAAAGATAGGGAGCATGGGCACATGAGTGGGGGGAAGGGTCAGAGGCAGGGGAAGAAAGAGAGAGAGAACCCCAAGCAGGCTCCATGCCCAGAGCAGAGACCGTCAAGGGGCTAGATCTCAGAACACTTGAGATCATGACCTGAGCTGAAATCAAGAGTCAGGCGCTTAACTAATTGAGCCACCCAGGTGCCCCTATAATATATGTATTTTTAAATTATGCTCTATACATAAACTAGTTTCAGAACTGATAACCTTTTGAAAACTTATTTACCAGCTAAAGTAGAATACTTTTTGTGTTTGGTCAAAATTCAATTTCCAAAATAACTTAAATGAGCTCTGTTATTCCCACCAACTTCATAAATTACTCATTTCTAATACAATTAATTAGGTTCATTTATTCTAACTTTTTTTCTTAATTCATATACAGTGAAATTCATTCATTGTGATGTATATTTATGAATTCTAATGAGCTCTATGAATTTTGAAAAACACAGTCATGTATCTTCCTAAACAATCACAATATAAAACAGTTTAATCAACCTCCAAATTTTCTTGCCCTACTTCTTTGCTGTCAATCTTTCCCCCTACCTCTACCCTAGTAATGACTGTTTTGTTTTCCATCTTACAGTTTTGTTTTTTCCATAATATCACAATTGAAATCATATAATATATAGCTTTTTCAAAGAAAGCAATGTCAAAGACTCCAAGTATAATTCCACAATTATTTATTTTTCCTCTAAGTTTTATTGAATTTGGAATTCTGCTGTTAGGTATATGCTAAAAAATTTTTTCTTGAAAAATTGAGTCCCTTTATCATTTTTAATATCCCTCTCACATCATGGTCCTTTGTTCCGAAATTTATTTTGTGTATCAATATAGCTACTCCAACTTCTTTTTTGGTTAGTGTGGCAGGCTATATTTTTTCCATACTTTTGCTTTTAACCAACCTGTGCTTTGATAATTAAATTGAGTTCCTTCTAGAAAGCATTTAATTGAACTTGCTTTTCTTTTTTGGTGGGTGGAGGATGGAGAGGGTCCATTCTGACAATCTGTGTTTTTATACTATTTAAATCTTTGGTATTTAATGTGATTACTAATATATTTGGATTGAAATCTACCACATTGTTAGATTTTTTCTATTTGTCTCATATGTTCTTTGTTTCTTTTATGTACTGTACTTATTTCTTCTCTTTTTTATCTGTGTATCCATAATAATTTTGAAGTTAGTCTTCACATATACATTAAGTCTAACTTTAAATAATGTTAATACCTCTTTTTTGTAGTGCAAAGATCTGACACTAGTATATTTCCTTTCCTCCCTCTCTTCATATGATCATTTTTGTTACTATTCAATGAATGAATATTATATTAACTATTTAAAGTGACCACTGAAGACATTTCTTACCCAGTAGTAGTGTTCTCTTTAGTATTTCCATTTAATTCTTTCCTACAGTTTCTACCTCTCTACTGAAATTATCCATCTGCTCCTGTGTCTTGTCTATCTTTTCTATTAGAGCCGTTAACAGATTTATTAATCAGTGATTTTACATGCTCTTCTAGATAGCTCTAACATCTGTGTTATATGTGAGTATGATTATGTCAATTAAGTTTTCTTTGGGGAGTGTTTTTTGTTTTTTTGTTTTTTGGTTTTTTTTTTGCCTTTGTGTATGCCTCATAATATTTTGTTGAAAACTGAACATTTTGCTTAAGCAGTAGAAACTGAGGTGACTAGCTTTATGCTTGGAAATGACCACATCTTTTCTTCTGCTATATCTTTAGTGTAGGGGTTGCACCATTCTCATAAGGAGCTGGACTGGCTTTGAGCTTGCTATCCCTACCCTACACACCTCAAGCTTCAAATTTCTCTAGTGTACCTTGGGTTTAGGGTGGTGACTGACTTGCCAAAGGGTTTCTCTCAATGTCCGTTCTATCCTTAGCATTAGGTCTTTCCTTTGGGCCGTGCCTCAGAGTGTTGTAGCTAATGCGGTAGTATTGTAACATGACTTCTACTTGATGTTTGCTTGCCTGATGGTGGAAGCTAGAGAGGTATTCTGATTTTCTAAGTGTGAGTTTTAAGCAGCCACTGTGACTGTGTTAATGAGTGCGTGGCTTTCTCAAATGCCCCCTTTCCTCCTCCCTCCTTCAGTTCTATTTCTTGACCTGGTGGGTATTCCTGTCTCCAGCCCAAGGATTATGGCCTTTTTCTTTTCCTTTTTTTTTTTTTTTTTTTTGTATCTCTTTCTCCCAGTTTCCTTGTAGCCAATACTTTGCACTGCCATTTTCCCAGAATATTGGTACTTTTTTGCTTCAGAGAGGTAAGGGAGAAGAGACAGGGAAGAATTTTCAGTCACTGCTATTCCCTTCTTTCAGGCATTTACTTAGTTGGTAACTTTTTCATGAATTTAGTCTCCCCTCAGTGGGACCAGTTATGGGGGAAAAGCTTACAAAAAAAAGGTATGCTTCTCTTCATAGTCTCCCCTCAGACTCCACCTCTCTTTCAATGGTTCTAACTCACTTGTTCTTGCTCTAGCTGCATTACCTCAAGTTAGCAAGTGTTTGCATCTCTCTCTCACTGCAAGCACCTGTCTCTCCTAGATTTCATTTAGCTCATCTTTCTGATGGGTTCAGGAAAAGCTATGATAACTTGTAGCTTATCTGATTTGTTTTGTTTTGTATGCTTATCTGCTGATCTTCTTGGTTCTTTCAGTTTCTCAGCGGAAACTAAGATAAGGTTGATTTTGAAAAACACATAATTCATTATTAAAAAAAAAAAAACTAAGGGAGAGAAATGGAAGAAGGACATTAACATTTACTGGCATCTGCAATTTGTCAGACACAATGCAGTCCAAGTGATTTGCATATGGCATCATGTTTAATTTTTATAACATTTCCACTTTATAAACTTTGTGAAGGTGAGAATACTGCCAAGACAGTCACACAGCAATTATGTTTGTTGTCCTTATCTGCCTAAATGGGAAATGTTGTACTGTGCCCAAGGCTATTATCTTTTATGCATTAAATGCCCAGTGACCATAGCTGTTAACTTTCATGCATTAAAAAAATGGAGGAGACAAGACAAAGCTTATTCAAAAATTCAATTTAAAAGCATTTAAATATAGCAAGGAATATACTGCTGCTAAATTTATTAGGGAATTGTCCACTAAAATACTATTCAGTAAAGCCAGAAATAATATGGGATTCAGTATAGGGTCTGAATTATAATCTCAATTCTCAGGCTCTCACAAAAGATAAAAAATGAACAGCCAAAATGACACACAGATTAGTTTTCTCTTTTCATTTTTCTTCTCTAACACATAAACAGTTATCAATTTTTTACCTACAAGGTTAAAATTTAAGGTGTATGAATTATATCTTGTATATTAAAGACATTTAGATATTCTCATAATGTGACGGCAAAACATTTTGTGAGCCAGTGAACCATACACTGACTTTCTTGTTACCTACACTGAAAAGTCAATGGTGTTTACAAAAAAATAAAAATGAAATTTATGGTGAGTGCTTTATCATTTGTCTTTCAGCTCTACTAGACTTGTTTATGTAACATGTATTTGAGAATACATTGCTATACTTTCAACATTTTTAAAGTTAGATAAGTCTCAGAGATTTCCTCTAAATCTGATGCAGTTTTTATAACCTAACAGTTACAGTGTTTCTGTTCTGAAGATGGACGAATTTAGAAATGTTCCAGCTGTCTATGAAACTCAAATTGCTTATTGGAAAGAACTATGTGACTGGATTTTTCTTCAAATTCATATTTAGAGAATCAGACATTGAGGTATCTTAACACATAAAGATTTTAAGCATACAGAAATATCTTGACATTATGCTGAGTGCTAACATTAAGAATAAAAAAAATCTTCAATATTTTCCAGAATCATAAAGTTAACACATTTGTTTAGTAGTAGTCTAAGTTGAAAGAGTCAGAAATTCTAAGAATTTCCTTCATCACTATTTGTGGCTGCCTGAAAAATGGTCCCCCAAAGCTATTTACGTCCTAATCCCTGGATCTTGTGAAAGTTAACTTATAAAGCAAAATCTGTGAAAATGTGACAAAGTATCTTGAAAATGAGGATGCTATGGTTTAAATGTGTCTTCCAAATTTATCTGCTGAAATCCTAATGTCCAACATAATGGTATTAGGAGGTAAGGTCTTTGGTCAATATTTAGGTCATGGGAGTGAAGCCCTCATGAATGGGAATAGTGTTCTGGTAAAACAGACCTCACAGAGCTTTGTAGCTTCTTTCACCAGGTGAAGACACAGTGAGAAGGTGCCATCCTTGAGCCAGAAATGAGTCCTCCTTGGCTACCATACCAAATCTCCTGGCACCATGTTACTGGACTTCCCGGACTCCAGAACTGTGAGAAATGAATTTCTGTTCTTTATAAGCCAGCTCATTTGTGGTACTTTGTTATAGGATCCCAAATGGTCTAAGATGGAGAGCTTATCCTGGGCTATCCAGATGGGTCTTAAAAATAATCATGTCTATTCTTATCATAGGGAGGCAGAAGGGGATGTCACACACACACACACACACACACACACACACACACACACTCATGCATGAAAGGGTCATGTAAATACAGGGCAAGGAGATTTAAGATGTGGCCAGAATGATGTGGCCAGAAACCAAGAAATGCTGGCAGCCCCTAGAAGATAAAAGAGGCAAAGAACGGATTCTCCCCTAGAATCTCTGGGAAGATTACAGCCCTGATAATATATTGATATAGGTCTAATGGTACTGGTTTCAAACTTCTGGCTTCAGGAACTGTGAGAATAAATTTGTGGTTTTTTTAAGCAACAAAGTTTGTGGTAGTTTATTACAGCAGCCACAAGGAACTAAAATACTATTTAAAAAATAACTTATGTATTCAAGGCACACTCAACTATAAATATTTCAAAAAGTACCACTGGTCTGAATTAGCCTGCAATATTGGCCTGCTTTCACTCCGCTAAGGAGAATATATAAACTTAGAATACTGCTATAAGCATCCATATGGTTGATAGGTAGTTGATGATTAGCTAGACAAAGTAATTGCAGTTTACTTGGATCAAGAATTGACTTGGATTTTATCTCAAATAGGAAAAAGAAATCCTAGTGCCTTTAACTGTAGTTAAATGATTATACAGTCTCATATTGCTTCTCAAACATCTTGTTCTATAAAAAATGATGCTTTTACAACTACCATTCAATATTTTCCATTTCCCTTCACAATTGGTAATATAAATCATCTGAAACTACAATCAATATGTTGTTTGCACTGACCTTGTCATCCTAAATATGAAACAGAATACTAATAGTAATTGCACTAAATGAGGAGTACTATGAATTAAAGGCTCTGACAATATGATTTAAAAATGGCACAAATTCTAATGGCATCTATCTACAAACTAATTGGGAACAAAATATAAATATAAATATTGGTTTTGAAAGATGTGCAGAGAGGGCTGAAAAAATTTACTTTGCTTTTTAAATATCCTTACGAATGTATAAAGATAATTATAAATTGACTATTTCCCCTGGTGTCCTCAAGAATTGCTTTGCTTAGCTGTTTAGCAGAAGAAAGGCATCTAAAACTAATTCTTATTTATTACAATTTTATTTATTAAAATGAACCATAATAATACTGAAGGTAGGAAATTAAAATGATAACAAGTAATTGAGAAAATTAATTGAGAATAATAGGATGATTTTAGGACATTGTACTGCAATGAAATTCTTTTAGGGCAATGATTGTCAGATCTGAATGTGCACTCAAATCACCTACAGATCTTGTTAAGATGCATTTTCTAATTTAGTGGGACCTGAGATTCTGCATTTCTAACTAATTCCCAGATGACGCTGCTGTTGGCCCATGGCCCAGGCTTTAAGTAGAGAAGTGTTCAGAGTATGAGAAAGAAGAGTCCTATTTATCCCTTGTTACCTCATGATCTAAACTCAGTATGCAAATATCCTTGTGTTTCAATTTAAATGGAGCCTCAAGTGGAACAGCACATAATCAACGCCCACAAAACTATATAACAAGTGCTAATTGACTCCCAGTTCTCTTTATGTTAATTAAGATGCAAAGGTATTATTTAATTTCAAGAGAACAGCTCTTCCTAAAACCTCATGAGTCCCCAAAGCCTGAAGTGAACTTTCCATCATTTCCGCATTGAAATGCAAGGTGAACTGGCCTTAGGAATCTCCTCCCTAGGACCTTAAGAGGGTGTAGAGGGAAAACTCCAAATAGGCATACATTGCAAATTCCTTAAAAGTGATTATCTCAAGCTGTCATTTGTGTTAACACTGACTCTCATTTCATTTAGATTCCCAAACAGAAAGGGAAAAAGATATAAACTTTGACTCAGTATAATACAGCCCTGCAACTTGGGTCACAGACTAAAATTTTCATTCCGAATTGGGCACAAATTACTGTATTCCAAGTTTAAGGAGCAAAACACATATTTCACTTTAATGAAAATAAAATAGTGAAACTTACGGCATTGAGAATATGTCTTATTTTTGATATACCTTATTGAAGTTAGACAAGTATCATAGGTACATTGAATATTAATGTCAAAAAAACCCCAAACAAACAAACAAAAAAACCCTTAAAGTTAGTCCAGACCATGAAATATTGGCCAGGGAGGCTACTTCATGGATTCTCCCAGAGAAAAGTATAAAAAGAGTTTCAGAACCAGGAACAGATCCCAGTTCTTCTGTCAACTGCTCCTGAGTACTTCGTCTCTGAGTTATACAAAACGTCCAGATTTGATTCCTTACTGGTTTACCAAATCTCCTAACTTTATGTGTGAACACGTAAATTTGCAATAAATACAGTTTCCTACGTATGAACTTATCTGACCATACAATCTTGAGCCTCCTCATTCTGTATTACAGCAGTGAATATTAAAAATAAGATATTTATAGTATTATAATACAAAAAGAGGCACTTTGTCCCTTGTATTAGTGTATAAATGTATCAGAAATTTTGAAAATTCCCCCACCAAATACTGAAGGTAGATGAGATCAGTTTGAAGCAGGAAGTCAAAATCATCAAAAAGCAGAGAAAAGAAATTGCTAGCACAAAATCTGGGTTCATTCACGTAACAGCTGATAAGCACCTGTCCATTACATTCTTTTCCAGTAGTCAAATTTGCATAAAGACCTTCATGGATTATGAAAATTTTCAGACACAATTTTAATAGTAAGATAGGATGAGATATGCTATCATAAAATTTAACCCTGACAGGTAAGAAGTTTAACACAGAGAGTTTATTTTTCACTTTTACAAATGCTTAGATTTGTCAGAGAAAAGAGAAAAAGGCTCTCCAGGCTGTCTCTCAGATTTAATAATGTATTATATCTAGAGCTGTGTTCATTTTCTATGGTTACATTTAACACTTTGCTACTCAAAACCACTGTAGGCAATTGAAGTTTAAAGGGCAGATTAAGTAATTCCATCTTGGCTTATTTCATTCCAACTGGTAATATTACTTCATTAGGAAAACAAAACAAAAAAAATTCCGTGACAAAAGCTAAATTGAATTACATGACAGAGGAAAAGTTGCAAACTGGGACTATTCTAGGCAAACTAGATGTTTAGTCTTTTGATTCTAAGCCACTGATGATTTTTAATGTTAATAATCATAATAATAATAATCAAGTGTCCATTTCTTATTCATTATAACCAGTATTTCTTATCTTCAATCATTATTCTTATTACTTCTTCCCTCTATGTAATAAGCATATTCCTTATGATCACTTCTTGTATATGAGCCTCCTTCCTTTCTCATTCTCTCCTTCCCCTAAAGAGAAAGGCACAGGCTTGGTATTCTTCAACTGGAAGCAGAAAATTTAGGGAGGGTACAGATCATGAGAAGACAGAAAACATTCTTGCTTCCCCCTAACGATGAATTCTGACCTTCTCTTTTTCCACAACCTCAACTGAACACAAATACATAAATAAACGAACAGATAAGATATAAACTCTTTGTGTCTCTAGTCATTAGACCACATGCCTTCTACTAAAAATCGCAAACTGTAGAGTGAAAGGTTTACAAAGTAGTTATAACTTAAACTGTTTCTTCTTGCAGAATCACACACACACACACACACACACACACACACACACACACACACTTCATAATCTACCCATTCCCTCAAATAATAAAAGTTTATTTTAAACTTTCTATAATATTTTTCAATCTGAAAATGGTGTATTTTATGTAATAGTTTCTACCCATTATTAAAAAGATTCTTAGTGAAAACAGTCAACAGAACAAAAAGGTAGCCTGCTGAAAGGGAAAAAAATTTAAAAAAGGAGATATTTTCAAATGGTGTTTCCTATAAGGGATTAATATTCAAAATATATAAAGAAGTCATAAAAGTAAACACCAAAAAATCCATAATCCAATTAAAAATGGGCAGAGGATCTGAATAGACATTTTTCCAGAGAAGACATACAGATGGCTAACACTTGAAAATATGTCCAGCATCACTAATCACCAGGAAAATGAAAATCAAAACCACGATGAGATATCACCTCACACCAGTCAGAATGGCCAGTATCAAAAAGACAAGAAATAACAAACATTAGTGAGAATGTGAAGAAAAGGAAGTACTTGTGCACTCTTGGTGGGAATGTAAATTGGTGCAGCCACTATTAAAAACAGTATGGAGTTTCCTCAAACAATTGAAAATAGAAGTACATATAATGCAGTAATTCCATACTGGGTATTTACCTAAAGAAAAAAAAAACACCAATTCAAGAGGATATTTACCTCTTTATTGCAGGATTGTTTACAATAAAAATGGAAGCAACTCAAGTGTTCATCACCAGATGAATAAAGAAAATGTGGTGTTCACACATACACACAGACACTGGAATATTAGTCATAAAAAAAGAATAAAATCACCATTTGTGACAACATGGATGGCCTTTGAGAGAATTATGCTAAGTGAAATAAGCCAGAGAAGGAAAGACAAATATCATATGATTTCACTTATACGTGGAATCTAAAAAAATAAGCAAACAAAAACAGAAACAGACTCATATATATGGAGAACAAACTGGTAATTGCCAGAGGGCAGGGAGGGAGGGTGACAGGTGAAATAGGTAAAGGGATTAAGAGGTACAAACTTCCAGTTATGAAATAAATAAACGATGGGGATGAATAGTACAGCACAGGAAATAAAGTCAATAATATTATAATAACTTTGTATGGTGACAGATGGTAACTATGCTATGATGGTGAAAATTTCATAATATTTATAATTGTTGAGTTACTATGTTTTACACCTAAAACTAATATAATATTGTATGTCAACTACACTTCTATTTAAAAAAAATGATCCTTAGTTAAAGGAAAAGGAAGATGTTAAGGTGAATATCAAATATTTAATTCCATTCCTGTCAGACATATAGTTTCAAAAACCCACTATGAAAGGCATTCTATTAATGATATTCAAGCTATCCAGGAAGTTATAGTTCAGAACACTCCACTGAGATACGATCCACATATAATGATGACTGCTTTTAAGATAATTTGATTCAGGTGTCTTCTACTCTGATTGTTATAGAGGTACAGTTCCCTAAAATTTTACTAACATAAGCCCAAACTTGAGTTTTGGTGGAAGATACTGGAACTGGGGAAAATAATAAGTGGTCACAGTGACTTAGGTTTCAGAGTCCAGGGGTGATTTAAAGACATTAACAGTACCAGGGCATATCAAATTATTAGTTAGGCAGCTTTCATAACAAACTTTTATACATTGCTTCTAAGGAAAAATTTATACCAAATAGCCAACTGTGTAAGTTATAAAGCTTGAAGCTTGAAAAATTATTTTATGTATGATTCTAGAATATAGCCTGTTTTGGCAGGTATTATCATTTATAAAAATATTTTCCCATAAGCTCTCAATACTCCTTTTTACTCTTCTACACCATCAAAGCTTCTCTGTCTTTTTGGAATCCATTCTGACATTGTATGTATACATATGTAGAGTGTGTGTATGAACTTTAATCTTGTTTCCAGAGGTAATTTCTTTTCATATCTGCATTAAGAATAAATTTACCACATCAAACTCAGATTATGAATAGTTATTTATCACTTCTACTCTTCTAAAGACACTGATTTAAAAAAAAAGAAAGACAAACCACAGACTAGGAGACAATATTTTCAACTCGTGTATCTGATCTAGAGCTTGCATCCAAAAGACCTGGAAAGCTCTCAAAACTCGCTAACAAAGAAGCCAGCCAGTTAAAAATGGACAAAAGACGTAACATGGACAGACACTTCAGCAAAGAAGATACAAAGATGGCAAATAATACACAAAAAGATGCTCAGCAACTTTTGGCATTAGGGAAATGCAAATTAAACCCAACTGAAATACCGGTATGATCTAATTAGAATGACTGAAGTTATAAATCCTGATCGTATCGAGAGTTGAAGATGTGAAGGGGCTGAAACTCTCTTACATTGGTAGTAAGAATGCAAGGTGGCTCAACCACTTTGGAAAACAATTTGGCAGTTTTCTTAGAGTTAAACATATACCTTGCATATGATCCAGTCATTCTACTCCTAGTCTACTGAAGAGAAATGAAGCATGTATTATATAAGATTTTTATACAAATATTTAAAGTAGCTTTATTTTTACTAGCCCCAAACTGGAAACAATTCAAACATCCAAAACTTATAAATGGATGGAAATGGAATACTGCTGAATAATGAAAACAAATTGCTGACATACACAACAAGAATAGATCTTAAAATCATTATGCTCTGTGAAAGGAGTCAGAACACCCTCTCAAAAAAAGTACATACTATGTATTCTAGTTCTGTAAAATTCTAGACAAATACAAATTAATCTATAGTGATAGAAAGCAAGTAAGTAGTTAGCTGTGGATGACAGAGGCAGGGAGATATAGAAAGGGGTTAGAAAGGGGCATGGGGGAACTTTGGGGGTTGATGGATATATGTTGATTGTTTTGATTGTAGTATTGATTCTACAGGGGTATGTGTGTGTATATAGACATTTATTTATATAAATATATATATATAATACATATGTCAAATGTCATATACATATATGTATGTGTATATATATGTCAAAACTTACCAAATTGTACATTTCAAATATATGCAGTCTATTCCATGTCAGTTATATCTCAATAAAACTGTTAACATGGTATTTATTATCATTTCCTCACCCAATAGGCCATGGAAAACTCCAATTACACATAGTCACCTGGCTCTTTGCAGTATCATGTGACTTTTTTAAGGATATTATCTTAAGAGGATGACACTTTTATGCTTTCAGTCCATGTTAATTAGATCTGAGCTGCCTATGATCTACATCACTTTTACTCAGAGATGCCTTATCTTGATACTAAATCATACAGTATTCATCATGAATATTTACATTTCTCATGTCACAAAACTCACAGTCAGTGGCAACTAACAAAATTTATATTAGATATAATCAGATATGAAGAAATTACATTCATTTTCTTTCAACTTTCATGACCTTGTCTATAACTATATTATAACCCTTTATAATTTTAAAACTTTATAATTGTTTATAACTTTATAACTATTTATAACTAAAAATTGTAAGTGCAATTTAGAACCATTTTTAGAGATTTTGTGGACACTGGAAGTTATCAACTGATACATTAAAACTAAATGTAAATAGTGATAGACTCAATGAAAACTATGAGTAAATATAAATGTATTTTCCTGTATTCAGAAATATTTTTGCTTGTGCCTTCAATTGCAAGCATGACATCAACACACAGTAAATGTTCAATAAATGCTATACTTCTTTATCTGATGTAATCAGGAAGTTATCTCTTCCAGGAAAGTGACTTCATTGGGTAACTTGAAATTCTATTTGTACAAGTACCAAAACCTTAATTCATGATTTTGGAAGCATATCATCTATAATTCATTGCTCACATCTCTACCTTCCATCTAGGGCAAATGCAACTTAATCTAGTCATTTAGTGAGAGCATAAAAAATGTATTTCAGAAACTTTGCTAGGCATTGAGCATACATTGAGCATATCTCCAATAGTCACAATATGAGTAATCAATAATCTGAGATATTCAGAAAGGTTAAGTAGATTTGCACAAAATTTATAAATCTGAAATATAAAAGAGATGGATTTGAACTTAGGTGTCAGAAAACTTTCAAATCTACCCTGTTTCTTCTGCAAACTAAAAAATGTTAGGTCCAATGATATCTAAATTTTATTCTAGTGAAGACACTATTTGGAAAAGAGTAACACTAAATATGTTGAATAAATTATTCTCCAAAATTAACAAGTTTATTCCATAATTATCTACCTGTACAATAGAATCATTACACATATACACTCGTCAACGAGAAATATGTGTAATTGTTAAAAAAGTTTCCTATCCTGTGAAATACCTAGATTACCAGTGATTTGCTAATATACATACAATATAAATGGAAAATCAAATACTAGTTATATAAATCATGACTTTTCAATTTTCCTTGACTTATTTTTTTGATTGTCTTTTTGTTAATGAACTTTTAATTTTTTTTTAGAAATATAGTGAGGTGTGTTTCACTGACCTTAACTTTCTTTTGTGCATTTTTTCAATATTGAGGAGCTACTATGAATTAGGTGATGGGCTTTTAATTTACTATGAAATATATGCTATTAATACCTCCTCTCATCCCCAGTTAAAATCCCTTAGGTCTGAAGCTTAAAATACTGATCCTCTTTATGAAACAATCTTTGGTTCACATCAGTTTGCCAGGTTAAAAATAAAATATCTTGTGAGAAAGTTCTCTGCACTTGGCACAGGATTTGAAGCTTTATTTGAAAGCCTAGTAAATGTCTTTGAATCTGTGTTTATTGATTCCACATGATTAAGGCCCTATGTGGTCAAAATGCACTAGGATTATTACCCCCAGAAAAAAGCCTGCATTGCCTTATACTTGAATATCTTTCCAGGTGAACTTTAGTTTGGATTTCAAGCACATTTTTAAGTTTCTTTCCTAGTTTGTTCTGACCTTTCATCTTTCCTGTGTGTGTGTGTGTGTGTGTGCACTTGTGAATGTGCACATGTGCTTTTCCTGGTGGAAGTTTTGTGTGATTCTTTACATATCTATATAGAATATTTTATATTCGCTCTTAAATATATTCTACTTCAAGTTTTAATATTCATATTTGTGGACACATATACAAATATGGATTCTAATAATACACTACTCTCTCATTTATTCAACTTTGAATTATCTTAACTTTTGTAATTCATCAGTGAGTCATAGCAGAGGAATCTGAGAACCAAGATCTATAATTTTCACTCTGGCCATGTAAAATTAGGAGTTTTTGTTAACAGAAGATATTTGTGAAAAACCTATACAAGCAAGACTACATTTTTAAAAAGATTTTATTTATTTATTTGACAGAGAGAGAGAGATCACAAGTAGGCAGAGAAGCAGGCAGAGGGGAGGGGGGAGTAGGCTCCCTGCTGAGCAGAGAGCCTGATGCAGGGCTCGATTCCAGGACCCAGAGATCATGACCTGAGCTGAAGGCAGAGGCTTAACACACTGAGCCACCCAGGCACCCCAAGACTGTGTTTACTGTGACAACAACAAAGCAGCAACCACCAGAAGATAACAAATAAAATACATAGCAAAAATGAAACACATACTGTATCCCTACCAAAAAAGTATTTGGATCAGGCAGAATTCTGGAGCTGTGGAAGACAACAGAAATCGCTACAGGGTTAGTCCCACCTCTGGAAGCCTCAAGAAATACTGAAGACAAAGGTCAGAGTTCTATTTCACTCTGCTAAATTACTCCCATCCCTGCTGAGCTGTAGGTATCATCACTGAAATCTGACTATAGAATGACACTTGGTTTTGGTTTTGACCATGCCATAGCAGGAGAGGTGGAAGAAAGATGGTTCAGGAGGACAAAAGGAGACATAAAAATAACAAAACAGTTAAGTTTAGAGAGGAGAGTTTTTCATGAGGAGAATAAGGAAACATACTGGTATCTGAATTTTGTGTATCACATATGTATAATGTCTAAAGAATATGTCCTTCCTTAATGAAATAACTTATGACTAGTTGTAGAAGATAAACCCGGTATTACAAATACATTGAAAAAAATAAAATTCACAGTGCAAAATAGAGAAAATCTTCTAGAAGACTGTGACCCTCAAATCTTGGTATTCTCAAAATTACAAACCATTGTTAACTTTGTATACCTATTTATTTTCTTAAAAGATTATAAAGCCTTTGGTAACATCAGAGATTTAAAGTATACTGACTTGCCTAATAGAATTAAAAAAAGATAATACTTTTAAGTAGGCTCCATGCCCAATGTGGGGTTTGAAATTATGTCCCCTAGATTACGAGTCACATGCTCTACCAACTGAGCCAGCCAGGCACCCCTGGAATATTGTTTTTTTCTTGAGCCAATTTTTATCACTAATGCATGTAGAAGGAACAGGTCATTGTAATATATTTTTTGAAATAACAACTTAGTTTGAGCACTAACTCCGTTAAAGCTTAGCTGTGTGATTTTGTCAATCACAACTTTCTTAGAATTTATTTATGTCAAGTACAAATTGCAGATCAAACAACATCTACTTCACTCATGTATGTATTCAAAAGTCAGGCATTAAATGGCTATTATTTATAGCTTTTACTTTTCCATAAAAGATGGTATGTTACAAAAATGTGCATCATATATCAAGATAAAACAGTTACTTTTTTATCCAATCTGAAACCCTGTATCATTTGATGGGAACATTCAGCCCATTTACATTGAGGGTAACTATTGAAAGATATGAATTTAGTGCCATTGTATTGCCTGTAAAGTCCCTGTATGTGTAGACTGTCTCTGTTAATTTCTTGTCTATATTACTCTTGGGGCCTCTCTTAGCTTACAGAACCCCCCTTAATATTTCTCACAGGGCTGGCTTGGTGGTCACATATTCTTTCAGTTTCTGCCTGTCCTGGAAGTTCTTTATCTACCTATCTGTTCTGAATGACAGGCTTGCTGGATAAAGTGTTATATACAACCAATGAATCATTGAGCACTTAAAAAAAGAAGATACATAGTAGTGTTTAGCATCTAATAAGTTTTACATAAATGTTAGATATTATTATTTTCTTACATGTGAAAATTCCTTTATGGACTCCAGCTGCTAGTTGGGAGGGTATGTCCTTTTTTTTTGGGGGGGGGGGATGTACTTTTTAAATAAACCTGTTCTTTATCCCAAAACAAACAAACCAAGCCAAATCAAAACACCGTATGTCAACTATAGTGGAATTAAAATTAAAAAAAAAATAGAGATAAAACAGTACTTGACCCATAGCGGACATTCAAAAAATACTTGATTAATTCAAAAACAAGAAAAGTGAAGCAAACAGGAAGAGGTGTTAGAAACTGTTGTGGTTAAGTAAATAACAAACAAAATGCATCAAAATACAGACATTTGTTATACAATTGGTAAAAATGGATCCCAAATCTGGTTTCAGGTTTCTAACGATGAAAAGATGAGGAGATCAATAGCAGCAAACAACATAAGCTTCACTGGGTCCAAACTAAAACTTTCTTCCCTGTATCTTCAAACACTCAAAACTCTGTAATGAGATCTAAAACACCATTCTTATGGTAATCTCATTGCATTCACTTTTTGAATCCCCCAGTGTAGATGGTCATTTTCATCAAAATCCGCTACTGGTAAATGAATCTACAGACTCCAATGAGAAGTAATCCAGACAAATCCAAAAAGGGATCGAAGAGAAGAAGAGCAGCAATTCTAGAAACAGAAGTTTGACCACTTTCTGAAAGGTAGGACCTGCGGAGAAGTGGATCCAAAGCAATGGGAAGATAGACCACGGGGGGAGGGGCCAGCTCCTGGCATGCAGCGGAGCAACGGAACACAAAATCTGAACTTTTAAAAGTCTGCTCCATTGAGGGACATCGCTCTAGAGGCTAAGCAGGGGTGGAGCCTTCGCAGGGACAGCGTAGTCTCAGATTCTGCGGGGTCACCAAAGGATCGGGGGTGTATGGGTATCACAGAGCTCACAGGTATTAGAGCAGGGAACCCAGCTACAGAGACAGAGCCAAGGAATGAGCTGCTCTCAGCTCAGGGTTACCTTAAACTCTGATCCTTGGCAAAGTTAGACCACTGCTCTTTGAGCAGGGATCCCACGAGTGGCAGAACTGAGGAGACCTCCCTGGAAGAGTGGCAGTGATTTGCTGGGTTTGGAGACACCAGGTGGGGCTGTGTGCTGAGACAGAGATGCTGGGTCACAGGCTAGGTGAACTTGGCCCGTAGCCGGAGGCCAGGGAGATGGGAGTGATTAAACGCGTTTCTCCAAGGGCACACTGAGGAGTGGGGCCCCAAGCTCTCCACTCCTCCAGGCTGGAGGTTGGGAGGCCACCATTTTCATTCCCATCCTCCAGAATTCTACGGAAAGCGATCAGGGAACAAAAGCTCCCAGAAGCGAACCAGAACAGATTACTTAGCCTGGCACCTGGCAAGGGTGGTACAATTCCGACTTGGGCAAAGACACTTGAGAATCACTACAACAGGCCCCATCCCCAAGAAGATCAGCAAGAAATCCTGCCAATACCAAGCTCACTTATCAAGGAGAACAGCAGAATTACAGAGGAGGAGAAACCAAAGCATGGAATTCATGGCTTTCTCCCCATGATTCTTCAGTCTTGCAAAGTTAATTAATTTTTTTTCAAAATTTTTTCCTTATTCTAATTTTTTTTAACTTTTACTCTTTCCTCTTTTAATGTTTTTTTAACTAGTTTATCATAACAATAACTTTCATTAAAAAAATCTTTTTGAAACTTCATTATTATAGTCATATTTTATCCTTCATTGTATCAAACTTTACTTTTTGTATACACATAAGGTTTTTTCTTCTAAAAAGTTTTGGGATACAACTTCTAATAGATCAAAATAAACCCTAAATCTAGCATAGGGCTTTGCTCTAGTCTCCAGCCTGACCAAGTTCTCTCTACTTTCTTTTTCTTTCTTTTCCCAACCAACTTTTCTTATGAACTACTTTTTTAGAATTTTAAAAAATTTTTCATCTTTACAGTCATATTCCATCCCTTGTGTTTACCCTTATTTTTATCTGTATGTGTATACACACACACACACACACACACACACACACACACGTTTTTCTTTCTTTAAATTTTGGGAGGTAGTTTCTTCTAAGAGACCAAAGTACTCCCAAAATTAAGTGGGTGGCTCTGTTCTATTCACCAGTCTAATATCTATATTTTTTTTCTTTTCATTTTTAATTTTTTTTTTCTGGTTTGTTTTGAACTTCTTTTTACCCCTTTCTTCCCCCCATGACTTGGGGTTTCTTCTTATTTTGTAAAGACACATTTTTCTGGGGTCTTTGCCACTCTTTTAGTATTTTATTCTCTCCTTCATATATTCTTATCTGGATAAAATGACAAGGCAGAAAAACCCACCACAAAAAAAGAACAAGAGGCAGTACCAAAGGCTAGGGACATAATCAATACAGACATTGGTAATATGTCAAATCTAAAGTTCAGAATGATGATTCTCAAGATGCTAGCTGGCTCGAAAAAGGCATGGAAGATATTAGAGAAACCATCTCTGGAGAAACAAAAGCCCTTTCTGGAGAAATACAAGAACTATATCTAACCAAGCTGAAATCAAAAAAACTATTAATGAGGTGCAATAAAAAATGGAGGCTCTTACTGCTAGGATAAATGAGGCAGAAGAATTAGTGATATAGAAGACCAAATGATGGAAAATAAAAAATCTGAGAAAAAGAGAGACAAACAACTACTTGACCATGTGGGGAGAATTCCAGAGATAAGTGATACCATAAGACAAAACAACATTAGATTAATCAGGATTAGAGAAGAAGAAGAAAGAGAGGGGAGGAGAAGGTATATTGGAGCAAATTATTGTAGAAAATTTCCCTAATATGGCAAAGGAAACTAGCATCAAAATCTAGGAGACACACAGAACCCCCTCAAAATCAATAAAAATAGGTCCACATCCATCATCTAATAGTAAAACTTACTAGTATTAGTGACAAAGAGAAAATCCTGAAGACAGCCCAGACAAGAAGTCTGTAACATACAATGGTAAAATATTAGATTGGCAGCGGACTTATCCACAGAGACCTGGCAGGCCAGAAAGAATTGGCATGATATATTCAGAGCACTGAACGAGAAAAACATGCCGCCAAGAATACTATATCCACCTAGGCTACCATTGAAAATAGAAGGAGAGATAAAAAGCTCCCAGGACAAAAAAAAAAAAAAAAAAC